>VZUI01044910.1:0-92411 GCA_013401135.1 Cettia cetti
CCAATTTTTTTTTTTTTTTTTTTTTTTTTTTTTTGTATTACTAAGCTTTATATTTCAGTCTTTAGAAATAGCTCAGTCATCAAAGACTGTGACCCCCATGAGGGCACTAATTGAGGAATGGATAGAGTTTCCCAGAGACTAACAGCCCGGGGTAGTGAGGCTGTGCTGCCCTGCTACGGCACGGCTGCGAGGAATACATATATGACAAGACCTTTGGTCCGTAACCGTGATGGATACCAAGTTGCTACAGCAAATATTGCCCTGGATGACTGCCAAGGATTAATCTTTTGACAATTAGGAACTTGTTTCATTTTGTAGTATAAGTGAGGGTATGCCTTCGCTAACCTAATCTCAGTTTGAGAGATGTCAAGCATATTCTTCAATACGAAATTAAAAGACAGGCTGTTTTATCTTCAAAAGAACTGACTGGAACATAGAAAATCACTCTTAAATCTATCACTGGATATAGGATTAGACGAAGACTGACTGTGTTTCACTGATACATATGACTTTCAATATCCTCTTAAAAATCACAGTTCTAAAAAAATCAGATGACAGAATTTGGTAGAAATTGTATTACTTTGTAGTGATCAAATTTTGTCCTTAGATGTACATGCATGGGACTTCAATTTGACAGCAAGCCTGCATAACCAGAAAGCCTTCATCTGAGCACAGAATCTGACCCACAGATGCAGGAAAACATCTATGTTTGATGTAGCAGATTTCTATCCTTTTAGAAGAGTAGCATCTGGACCTGAAATTATTTTAACACACTGAGACTGATGCATTTGACATATTGTAGTCTTGCTGAGTTCCTTCCTTTATTTGGAGATGATGAACTTGATAGCAGTCTGCATTACCAAGTGATTAATCAGTCACTTTTGTAAAGGTTATCTGTTAAAAATACATCTGATTAATTTGGTCCAATGACAGAAGAGGAGCTATAGATCCCTTACGGCTGACCCAGAGGCCATCGCTATATAACAATGGACAGGTTTCATTTATAACATGGTGAACACACATGGAAATCTGCCTGTAATTAGAAAGTGATAATGAATCCATCTATCAAAAGGAAGCTGGTTTGTCAGCAGTTCTGGATGCAAACCCTGATATTTACTGTAAATCCCTCTGGCCTTCCCTGGGGAGTCTAATTGTAAATATAAGTCTTTAGCACCTCAAACAAAAGTCTTCACAGGTTCTGGTTTTAAGAAAGGGATTTTTCTCTTTGGCCAATTCATGTTCTTGCTCTTACAGTGAATAAAAGTGGCAAATGATGAGTTACAGACATCAATCTTTTTCTTCAAACATTATTGTGTCTGTTTCAGCAGAGGAAAAAGATGCCTAGAGACTCTGATGATCTGAAAGACAAATGAGATCTGTACAAACAGAAAATGCTTGAGCGAAACAGAAGTACGACTGTCTGCAGGTAACAGAAGATAATTCAAGAGAATTGTGTACCTAGTGTAAGATCCTGACAAAGGGTACAGGTCATTCAATACCTATAAAGATTACTGGGGTGATACTAAGGCTGTTTCACAAATAATCTGATTAACACGAGCTTCTGAAGAAGGCTCAGACTGAAAACAGACTTTGAGATTATGAGCTTTGGAAACTGGAAAAAGAGAATTACCATCAAAGGAAATGATCAGGAAGGATGAAAGGGAATGGAAGGCACTTGGAAGAGCCCTGACAACAACTGCTAGCCTTTTTCCTTTATATCAGCATTCAGGTGGAAATATCTGCAGATACCAGAACTCCAGTTCCAAATAGCAACTGTAACAGGAACACAGCCATTACTCAAGGTACCTGAACACCTGCATCACCCTAGGCAACTGATAATCAAATGTAAGTAACATCCCTGAAGGAAAGCCACAGTAAAAGAGTTCAATACATTTCTGAATATTGATTCCTTCCAGAAACCAGAACAATCCAGATAGGACTAAAAGAAAACGGGACATCAGTCTTTAGTGTAAAATCAGTTACAATCCAATTAAGCATCTACCAGAAAGCCAACATAAACACTCACATACAGCAACAAAAAACAAAACCAAGTTGTAATAGTCCTCTAAAATTTAACACCAGAAGATGAAGAGGCCTGGCCTGTTTCACAGCCACAGACAGATGATTAAAACATAAAACACACATGTCAGAATAAAAGTGTTAAATAAATCATTTTACAAGGAGGAATTCTAAGGTTTATTTCCACTATTTTCTTGGCAACTAGCTAATTACCTGCTTATATCTTCTTAAGATGAGTAGGAAGCTGAAAAGAGGCCATTAATAAATCAGATGTTCCCCAGCAGCCCCAAGCCTTTAAACACAGTGGACAGCCGTTTTTACTATGGGAGAGTATAGCCAAGCTCATAACAACATTACTCAAAAAGTCCAAACAGCCCTTCAGCCGCCAGTCTTCTCAAGTGTTTGTGGGGAAAAAGTCCATTAAGAAAACTCTAGAATATACACACATGGAAGAAAGTGAAGAAATGAAGCACAGTGGAGCACATAGCCTAATGTCAGGCAACCACAGCAAGGATTCTGTAGCAGAGGCACGGCATCAGAGCAGCGGGATCATCCAGAATAGTTGATGATTGCAGAGAGAAAGAAAGCGTTCCCTATGGCCTCATGCATACCACTGGCCATTCCTAGGGGCATGATAATGGCTTTGCCATGAGCACTGAATACCTGCAGGATACAGCCAGGCTGCGGTGGTTGGAGTCTGAGTGTTGTGAGATCTTCCCAGGAACTCTCCCATGTCTGGACATGGCAACATGGAGAAAGACTAGCATAGCAAGGAGAGGAAATGACCAAGAACACTCTTCAAACAATACTCTAAAATATGAAACTCATGACTTCACTGGACAGAATCACCTGGTCAAAGCAAAAGATCTGAAGTAAAAATTTGCCTTTCAACCATAATATCTAATTCAAATTAAAATAACATAAGCCAAAAAATCCAAACCCAAGCACACCACTTCCACCAATGTAATGGGAAAGTGCCAGAACCTTCATTAACACCAAATCTAGCAAGAATTTAGACTGTCACTCAACCATAGATAAATGAACCAATTCAGAAAATTTGATTAAAGCATGACCAGAGAAAAGAAAGTGGCAGAAGAAACACACTGCCTCCTCCAGCCAAGGCAGAGGACAATCACCACCACGCCCTCCTCAGCACACCAGAGAAATTATTCAGAACAGCTGTGGCTGGAAGGACAGAGAAGTGCCCTAACAGCCATCTCACAATAGGACTCATATGCCTTGGGATACCACAAGCAAGGTTTCAAAAGGGGTTTATTTACGGGAGACAACCATTCAGACCATAAGCTCTCACACAGTTGCAATCCCAACAGGACCAGGCAGAACTAGCGCATTACAAGACCCTGCTTGTTCTCTGTAATTCTAACTGTTACTATGGAAATAGAAGGAATTTTTCTGGCACTTGCCAAATGCATCCAAGAGCTGCTGCAGCTATAGTGACCTAAGGTGGACAGACCCAACCACTCGTGCCAGTGGAGCTGTAACTGGGAGGCAAGAGGCCCTGGAAAAATAAGGCTACTGAAGGCAGTGCATCAGGAAAGATCAGGCAACAGAAAGGCCCGAATGATCACAGATTGGAGAAGCACAAGGAAGAGAAGGAAGAGTGGGGAGGGCAGTGGAAACCATGATAAGAGGAGAGATAGAAGAGAAGGATGATGTGGGAAGAGGCACATCAGCATTTGTCACTGAAAAAGATCCAGAATTCTGCCACAGAAAATGCTACCAATAACACCAGCCCCTCCCAGCACACCATCCAGCAACCTGCAGAAGGCAGCCTTCAGCTTAGTGTTTTGGTGCCAAAGAGTTGAGTGCAACACAGTTACTTGGCAAGCACTGAGCCTTCAAATTCTGCATGATTGAATGTGTTTCCCCTAATAAAACAGATTTATTAATACACTTCTATTTTTAAATGTGATTTTTAGAAACTGTGTCATCCAAGAGGTACACTGCAGGGTGGAAGAATGGAGAGGCAGAGAGGGGGAATAGATGCCTTCTGAGTCTTGCTCACTGAGACAAAGCTATTGAGAAAGCAGCACTAGGAGAGCAGCAGATACAGAGCAGACACCAAAACTGTGAGTGGTGATGTTAGTGAGGATGCTGGTTCCACAGGCACGTGCAACAGGGCCACATGGTTATGTTAGATACCCAAAGGTTCTGAAACGCAGCTGGATCGAGCCTGAGTTATGTGCCAGGTGAAGGCAAAAACCAGCATTAGAATTCCTGCAAAACAGGGCATGGTCAATGTTAACATTTGTGAAGTGCCACAGAAGCTCTACATTTTTCAGACACCTAATGATATTGAGGCACAGAAAGAAAGCTAAACAAAGAGCTTCATTCACTCCAGCTCCATTAAAAACACAGAGAACAAAATCAGTTCCAGACATGTGGGAAAGAACCAACAATTGCTAGCAAAAACACTAATACCAGCATTAGTGTTCCAAGAGAAAGAAAAAAACCATGATGGAATAAAAAAATAATCACATGAATCACTGAGGATGTTTTCAACAATCTGAGTACAATTTAAAAATAATTACTAAAGGAAATCAAAACTAGCTTACTGAATTCAAAATGTACTTGTCTGAAAGATTAACACTGCTTCAAAGATATTATTGTATAAATGGTCAGTAATAACAGCCTATATAATGAGTACACGGTAATTAAGAAATATAGATAGCAATAATCTAATGAAGACATCATATTTTCCCCTAAGGAAGGACATGAGCACTGATACATCATCTATTCATGCCTTGAGTCTTGTCCTGGTGGCAACAGTCCTCATGTACTTGAGCCCATATTATTTTGTGAGAAGCACTGGTCAATGCAGTAAATGTCCTTACACTTTTTTGTTGACTTACAAATAATAAAAGAGTAGCTCACTAACATTTGATTTAGTAAAAAGAGGTTTGTACCTAGCCATACTACTTATTTTATCCTTGTCTGGCAATGCTAACTGAGAATCTCTTCTCTACTGTTAAGTGATCTTACTGCCCTGTCAAACTGCTCACTCCCCACTCTCCCCCACACTTGGGAAAAGTCTTGCTCATAGCCAGAAAAAGCAGTAATAATCCATCATCACATATACAGAGCAGCTCCTCAATTCCCTGGGGTTTTTTTATTTTACCTTCTCAACAACCACTCACTTCTCCTTCTTAGAGAAACCTGTCTCTCATTTCTCTTGCTGAAATGGCACCCCAAAACTTCAAACACAGCTGCCTATACTGCCAATGTTGGTTTTTTATTATTATTTTCTGGCATCTCTAAAGCAACCAGGGCTTTTGAGGCCATAGCACTTCCCAAGTCAGCCTCTTGAACAGATTAAATGGATCAACTATGCCCAGTATTTGTTCCTGTCAAATGTATCATATAAATACTACTCTCACAGTGTTTTTATGAGTAGCACACGAACATATTTGGAAACAAACAAATCTTATCCTTGGGACCAGAGACAAGGATATTAAGGAAAGAACATTTTGGTGTATGTGAGTGTATGTTTTCCTACTTACTGCCCAGTAGGGAGGAAGGTGAATTGCTACTTACTTTCACAGACTGTGGTAAGATTTCCGATTCACCCTGCCAGGCTCAGACAGTATTATCACCTGCATCAATTAAGGTACCTTAGCAAGGGGTTTTGCAAAAAAATTACAGTAATGGCTTTATCAAAGCATGAAAACATAAATGTGCCTTCATAGATGAGGAAGAAACAGATGATTAGAGTATGAATGCTTTGTTTAGGGTAATTTGCAAAATAAGAGCACATGTGCTGTAGGCACTTTTGCTGGTAGGTAAAAAATAGTCTCAAGAGAACAAAAAAAGTCCCACTGAATTTCATCCCTGCTGACCATCGTCCTCCTTCCAGTATCTTATTTGGCATTTAACTGATACTTTTTTTTTTTTCAGCAAAAATCTGGACACTATTTCTATGAATCTTAAGGGTTTGTATAAGGTTCCTTATAGCAGCTGTGACACCAATCTGGGTTCTCCCAGCCTGCCCTCTAAATCACTTCAAACCAGTTCCACAAAGACTGTCAACAAAGACTCTCAAAAAAGCACAACTGCAACAAAGATTTTCTTGATAAGAACAGTACTTTCCCTAGGTATCTCTCTCTCTGCTGTGGCACAGTTTTGTCCATGATCCTCCCAGCTTAAAGTCAGAGTCAGGACAAAACAACCTGCATAAATACACATAGTCAGTCTGCTTTTTCCTGCTAATAGAGAAATAATAAGTTACATACTTTTGCAATGGGCTTAAGTTTTTCACCTGTTTCTACTTTTCCAGATGTGCTAGGTCAACTATCCCCTGCAATATCTACCCCATGCCTTTATTCTTCATTACTGGAGACCTTAAAACAGCAATGCTGTCCTCTCCAACTGCAAAGCAAAGGGAGCAACATCTGACTGTGAATTTCTAGCAGAGGATGTTGCTTGATAGGGCCTATGTCCTCAGAAAGCAGAGACATAGGCACTGTGTTATAGGCTATTTTCAGGGAATAGTGCAGACAGTGGTTTCAGAGGGAGGCAGGATACTGCAGAAAAGTTGTTCCATGCCCTGTAGGAAAGATACCACGCACTAGTGAAGCCTCTTCAGAATGGATAAACACTGAGAAGCAGAAGCTTCACTACAAACTGAATCTGACCACCAAAGTCTTCACTGAAAGGAATTTCTGACAAGGTTTCAGGAAAAGGGCTGGTGATAATATAAGTGGATACACTGATTGGTGATTGTCCACCCATTTGGTTTGATGTCAAAGTAAACCTCATCTCACAGAAGAAAGTAAAGAATTCTGTAATAGTTTCTCCCTACAGAATCAGTCTCATGGAGTTCACATGGCACAGAATTATAGACTCACAGAATGGTTTGGGTTGGAAGGGTCTGTAAAGATCACCTAGTTCCAACCCTTCTGTCATGTGCAGGGAATCTTCCACTAGAGCAGAGTCCCATCAAGCCTAGTTTTGAAGAATTGTAAAACCGTTTCAAATCATTTACTGGTGGTTGTCATGATGAAAATAATTTGTAGCTCAAAGAGAATCAAAGGAAATCTTTTGCATGATACCCTTTGTACAAAGGATTTGCATACTTCTTGGTTTCTCCACTTTCCAAGTGAAGAACCGGGTGGATAGGGGAAGTGTTTATAGTAGACACTTGTTTCCTGCAGCATGTGAATATCTTAACCTCTGGGAGAAGGACCACAGTGGCATCCACTGTGGGTGGCTCCTGTGTTGTGACAAAGCTTGGCAGTGAAAATTAAACTCTGTGGAAGTTCAAGGGTTTCTCAGTTGCACCATTAACGGGTCTCAGAAGGTGATATATGAAGAACATAAATAAGAGCAGACAACTTCCAGCAATAGGTTTAAAGCACAATGCACATTCAGCAGTGAGGTTGGACTACTACTGGGAAGCACCTGGTTCTGTCTTCTCTCAAGGCCAGCACCAATGCCAATAGTCGCTGGAAGTATTTAAGCCAGAAGAGTGTGCCACAGTCTATTTGCAGGTCTTTGTGACTGACACATGAAAACTGTCAGGCTGTTTTCCTAATATATGCCTGAGCCTCACCAGAGCCTTTATAAGAAGACTTATTTTGTGATAAGATTGTTTCAGGAGTCGAGTTCCTATTTCTTTACTTTGCGCATGGAAAGACATTAAGAAATTATTCTCATTTTGGTACCCCCCTAATTGATAGTCCCAAAAAACTGCTGAGTATCTAACTGGGATTTTCTGAAGCAGAAGAGACATACACTCTTTTTGCCCTTTTGGGTCAGTTACAACACAGCAGGATGGGTGAGGCTTGAAACGGGGTATTTTGTGTGCCCATTTCACAAGGGTGTTTTGCCAGTCTGCCCAGCCGTTACTTCACAGTTATTGGCATTCAAAACAGAAGTGAGGACTGTAAATGAATCTATGGATTGTACAGTCCTTGAAGATTTCAAAGGAGTTCAGCCTGAGCTAAAATCTGGCAAGTTGGAAACCATTTAGACATCTTACTGCGATGGTCAGTAAGAGGAAACCAAGTTTCAGACTACCTCCTGCCTTATGTAAACAAGATACATGTGTAGTCCTGTCAGAATCAACTAGTCAAAAACAAGGTTCAAGCACATTTAAAACTGAATCTATGCTGACCCTGACTTACAAGAGAAGCATATTGTTGGTAAGCATATATAAAATTCATTTCTCATTTACAGAAAGGGAAAAGAAAGACCGATTCTGATACAAGCTTGCGGGTCATCTTAGTACTTGAGCCTTCTAGATGTAGAAAAGGGTTTGTCAAGAAAGGAAAACATGCTGGGGATTTGATCTATATTTCAAGAGGTCTTTGCAGTCATATAAAATGACCCAGACTTATTACAACTTCAAAAGGCACACACAGTTAATACTGATTTTATCAAATATCATAACGCTACATAGGCTAGCATTGCTTTTGTAAGTATTTGCATAATGAATAACATATCAAGCTGTGTAAACCTTCACATTTTTGGTTTCTCATCTAGATAGCTTTTAAACAAGGACAGAAGCAAAGCTACATGTTTATTTGGCCTTTTTTTTTTTTTTTTTTTTTTTTTTTTTTTTTTTTTTTTTCTTTTTCTTTTTTTTTTTTTTTTTTTTTTTTCTGAATTCACTGCAGGAGTGCAAGGCACTCAACTCACATACATTAGGCAGAAAGTCAAAGGAAACGCCAAAGTTCAACTAAAGTACAAGTAATTAGAACCAGATTCTCTGCTGCTTGTATGTGTGCATTTGATTGTAGAAGTTATTTATAAGCCTCCAAACATTTGAAAAAATAACTATATACTGTAGATCATTTAATTTTTATGTCTCGTCTGGAAAAAAAATCTGCTTTTAATCATCTTCCAGGAAAGAGCCAGGAACTGGGAAAGTGGGTCTCAATTGTTTCAATACAAATTTCTTTCTTTCATGTGCCACATAAAACTATACTATAAAATTAAATCCAAAATATCGTTGACTTTGCCTTCCCCCCCTCATTTTTATTTTTTTTTTTTAATAAAAAACTTCTTTGAATTTGTCATGCTTAAATAGTTTGCATTGTTATGAGGGTTTGAGTTTTTTTAAACTCTTGTTTGGAAGACAGACAAGGGGAGGAAAAAAAAAAAAAAAAAAAGAAGAGTGAGAGAGAAAGAAAACATTATCGTGGAGACTTGCCAGCCTTGACTTAGTAACCTGGCCATGACCCTCCAGCGAGTGTGTGTTTGACCCGGTCACACATGACTCTAGCTGCGTACTGTTGCTGGGTTATAAGTCCCAGATATTTTTACCATATATACAACAGGTGGGGATCACAGACAACAGAAAGAGGAAAACAAAGTCTTCCCTTGTGGGATGACTCCCATTTTCTCCCTTGCAAAGAAAAAAGCACAAAGCAAAGAAGTTGTGCTACTACTTCAGTGCTGGCACTTGCTGTGCTGGATCGTTGTTTTTCCCGGGAGGTGCACGCACAGAGGTGGAGTGGGCTGAGGGCAGGAAGACCGAGGAAAAGGCTCAGGGGAAGCCATGTGCAAATGTTAATCAACACGGAACAAATTACCACAGTCAAAAATCTTTCCTTCTAGAGCTGGGTATGCATCGAAGTTCAGGAAGGACTGCCTTTCACTACAAGTGAACACAACATACCCAGATTAAAACCTACAAAAACTTCAGACTGAGATATTACTGGAATTTTCAGAAGTACCTCTAAGAAAGTTTGTTTTCCACTTTTTTATTTATGTCTTTGTAGCTGCACACATCTGCCTTAAAGCTATGATGTTAAATGTATTTATTATATTTTAATTCTTGGTTACAATTTTTCCAGCATTCGTTTAAATCAAGTCATGCATCTCTACCAGACTGTACTTTAAAAAAGGCTGGTATTCTGGTTGAAAGCCAAAGAAAGCCTTTAAAGTCTACTGGCTTGCATTTAGTCTGAAAAGGGGCATTCTACTTTCAACAGGGACATCAGAAGATGAAACTCCATGACCTTGTTTCTTTTTGAGTGTGCCCAATCAAAAATGAACCTTTTCTGTTATTTTAAAAGCTAACAGAGTATCTAACACATTCCACTATGTGCTGCCCAGGATTCATACAGTATGATTAAAATAACAACAGAACTAGAAAGAGGTGAAGGTTACAGAGCTCAGAAGCCTGGTCTGTCTGCAAGGACCGGACTAATGGACAAAACTGCATGCAAGGTCACCTAAAAGGAGTCTCAGACCCAGGACACTTTAAGGGCCATGCAAAGGGCACAAGCTGCTGCTGCCAAAACTATCTCAGACAAGGTGCAAGTCCCGATAGGCACAGCTGAGTTGGCAGGAGTTCTCTAAAGCTGAAGTACTTTTGCTGCTACAACTCTTGTCAGCTAAAGAGCGATAGGGACAGCTGGCTTCTGTCCCGAAGCATCTGGGAGAAGAGGGGTCCTGCTGAACTCTGCCCTCTGCCTCGGAGTGCAAATGCAGTGAAGCACACTCTCTGCTCTGAAATCCTCACCCTAATGAAGTTCCAAGTACAAATTTGGCCATTGCTCCACTGCAGCCAGACATACCATCAGGGCAGTATTTTCTTCCCCCACCCTTCTGCATCTCATGCATTTAGACAGTGCACTATTTTGGGCAGGGCCTCAGAATGTGCTGTACAGTAACTGGCGCTGCAGGACTTTCCAGTGATACTCCAATTCAAATAATGGTAATGATCATGATCCTGCCAAATCAAAAGATATTTGAAAGAATGAACCCTGAGAGGCCTCCACAGCCTTGAGGGGAGACATTACTTGCAAAGTAGGTCCTTAGAGCACTTTCATTTTAACTATTGTAGCATTTCAATGTTAAAACACAGACTAAACTTTATGTATGATTTTAAAAAAAATAAATTCATATTCAACAAATGCCTTTGCTCTGTATACACAAGTTGTATTTGTCAACTGACAGAAAAAAAAAAAAAGTGTTTACGTTTGTCTGCTGCATCTTGCTCAGTTTAGAACTGGGAGAGAGAGAGCTGCATCATATTCCTTCATGCCTTTCATCAATAAAATTGCCAAGTTTCAATTGCAAATCTGTAATGTTAACCAGCAGAGTCATGTAACGTAAGTCAGTGGAGTCAGGGGATACTGATCTTGGCCATACAACAGGAGTACAGCCCTTTGAAACCTGTATTCATATCAGGTGATTAGGGCCAAGAAATAGTTTAGTATCCTACTATCAGCACAGCAGAGCTATCTAGATTTTTTTGCTCTAAGTCAGATGACAACAGCATCTATCTTCTGATTATTTTTCTGTTCTACTCTCATAATATAATTTCTGTTACTTAGCAGCTAACTCCTTCACAGATTTTATTATTCCCCCAAATAATCTCTATCAGTTGCCCACTGAAGAGTAGAGATTCTTTTGTAACATACTTTTCTCTTATGATACAATTTGGTCTCTTTAATAATCCATTAGTTTAACATGGCAATTTAGTCACCTGACTTTATGCTGGCATTTAATAAGGCACTCCAGAAGCCAGCACATCCTCCGGAGTAACATTCCTGCACAGATTCACTCAGTGACTCTCCTCAGGCCCTGCTGTCCCTGGCTACACAGCAACACCAGCATTGCTTCTGGTTCTGCCGTATTTAGCAGTGTGAAAGGTCCTTCTCTCTTCTGCTTATCTGATCTACAAGCATGGTCCCTGCCATTCCAGTATGTGAATAACTCATGAGCATTCATATTTTTACCTTTGTAACACCTAAGTGAGATAAGGGAAGAGCTATTCTTACTTTACAGACAGGAAACAGAAGCATGCACAGTGAAAGAGCTTTATTTGCTTGCATCATAAATTCCTAGAAAAATGAAAGCAGCATCCAACTGGGATTTTCAACAGCAACTGAGAACCTGGCTGTCTACAGCACTAAGCAGTGTCCTCAAAATACAGCCTTACATGTCTTGTCCTAGATTTCACATGGGATACATGACAAAGCAGGGAAGTCTGTGCTCAGTCCCTCTTTTGCAGGGGCTCTGAAGCACCCCCACATCTGCAAGTGCACTCCATTCACCTGCCCTCTGTGAGACAGGACAGGGCTGGGTGCCTCCTGCCTCCAAGAGCCACTTCTGCTGCCAGCAGGGAACTCGGGAGAGATGACAAAACCGTGCCTTCATTTTCTGATCCCCGCAGCCGGCTGAGAATCAGCTTTGTATAAGACTACCATCACATATACAATTACACAGGAGCGCCCTGGCAGGGAACTGACTTGCCTGAGAGAAACCTTAAATCCTCTCCTGAAGGCAGCACAGTAGCAACTGTGCATGTGGACACCGCTATGTACTACACAGGCACAAGCAACACTAGAAACTGCCACAAAATCCTCAGATACCACCAAAATGTTAAGTCTGAATCTAGCAGGCTAGTCTTATAAATTGAGTACGTATTACCTGAAAATCACCAACAGACGACAAGGTATTTCTGAAAGAAAATACCCTAAAAAAACCTTTGTCTGAAACTGCTGCATCATTTTGTTGCGTCCCACAGAGTTACACAGGGGGAGCTGTCACTGCAACCACTTTTGGTGCTTATCCTAGCAGAGCCTCAACTTTTGGTAAGTACCTTTTCTTTTATGAGTACACGTATTTACTACAGTAAGCAGTAAAGTACAACAAGGAGGCTGCAGCTGCTCTGTAGGTTTGCAATTTCTGGTTCTCAAGCACCAGCTCCACTAAACCCTGAGGTAGTATGTATAACTAACATCACCTTTTCAAAGAAAATTATACTGCTTTTCAGGCTGAAATTTTTTTTTTCTAACAGTTATGTCAGCAAAGCAGTTCTACATTTGGGTTTATGTGTCCATATAGCCAGAGAGATATATTTACACCTGAGCAAACGTGGAAAGCGGAAAGCTTGTCAGGATTAATTATATCAGGGCCAAGAACTGCATCTGGTTATACCTGTGTTACTCTCAAGACAGCGAGACTTAATGACGTGCTAGTAACTGAGAACAGGAGCGTCTTTCGCTAAATAAATGGCCAGGCAGACACCATGAGTGAGCCAGGGTGAAAGTAAGAGTAGAGACAGGATGGCCGCAGGGTTTGGCAGGCAGAGTTTACAGGGCAGCAGCTCATCACTTTGTATTAGGAGCCTACCTTCAAAATGAAAAAGAAAACATGTTAAATGAAAAAAATAAATCGTATGGAAAACTGAAGAAAAACATCCGAAAGATGCTAGCTCTGTAGTTTTTTCAGGTCGGTGATTTTCTGCCTGTCCGTTACCATGCAAAACCACATCAGTCTCAAGTGAAAATTCTGCAATACTGCAAAACTGAAAAATAGGATCTTCCTTAAAAAAAAAAAAAAAAAATATATATATATATAGATAATTGTGCCACCATGTGCATGAAGTTAGATTTTCCATTGAAAATGAAATTTTCTTATAATTCAGGCCTTGACTGCTTTACCTGTGAATTCCTATGGTCACATCCTTATGTGGAATAAAGTGGCACAGGCAAAGAAGAGACACAAATGTAGAGAAGATGAGAACTCTGACCCCTTTGTTCTTTATTTATGAAAAAGAAGTTTCTGTTTCTGTGGCCTGTTGATACAAATGTGGTGTAACAAATTCAGTGCTTTCCCTACAGGATCAAAAAATTTAAGAAAAAGCCCACTATAAGGAAAGAAATATTTAAAAATAAAAGAGATCTGATTCGTTTTTTCAGTTATGTTTTATGGTGTTGCCACTCCATTGATTTCAAAAAAAGGCTCTTGTAAACATAAATGGGAGAAAACCCAGATTCAGAATCATCAGTAAGAAACGAAAATTGCAAGGGCAATGAAATAGTTGCTCTAATCTCTACACACATCCAGATATTTTACTAAGTCATAAAGTCTCCATTTATAGTTATTAAATGTTTTATAGTGTTTAGAGGACTTTTGAGTCTTTTCAAGCATTGAAACAGAATAATTCAGAGTATTCTTCAAAACTCACCTCCTATCCAAGTTGGTATTAGTTTTTGGTATTACTATGTCTGCCAAATTTTTTTTTTATTTTCTATATGTTCAATATATCTTGTGACACTATGCATCATGACTTTTTGCTGTGGCTTGAATCCAGTAAGAAAATGAGTGTTTTAATGTCTTTAATCATGTAATACTATTACACAGTTGTTCAGTACCACACGGACAAAATAAAACTATTGTGCTTTCTTTGGAAACGCCATAAAACTGACTTGCAGTGTAATATTTTACATATCATTTAGCTTCTCAAATTTTAGGATCATTAGTTCAGAACATTTCGATCTTTAAGTGTTTTCAAACTTTAAAATTAATAGAGTGACTCAACAAGAGCCAATTCAGTGATCAAAACTACTTCAAGTTAGTAGAGTAGCAGTTAAAATGCTTATCATTACAATTAATTTGTATTACAGCCACACTGCTGGGTATCACTAATTGATTTATATACCCTCCTTTCTATATCCATTTACAAGGGCAATTATGAATTCCATCACATGTTTAAATGGGTTACATTAGAACATTATCTAGAAACTAGACTGCTAAGCTTAAAATCCTTAAGAACAGGTAAATTCTTCATTAATGGGTATGTTATCAACTCACTACAAATGGCCTATAACCTTTTAAGGCAGTACATGGTGCTAATATTTTACTTTTCATGGGCAGTTGGAGGTTGGCGCCAATGATGAGCTCCACCGCTATCTTTAATTGTTTTTAAAATTGCATATTATAGTCAGCAATAAACACAAATTAGTATTATACCATCCACAGCTTTCTGCAAGGCATGGTTTCTATAAACAAGTTAAAACGCATACATCTGTAAATAATAAGTGTAAGTATGCTGAATTTAATGAATAAGGGCACTAAAAGAAATTGAACAGTAGGGGTTCAGCAATTAGAGTAACTGCCCAT
Organism: Cettia cetti; assembly: GCA_013401135.1. NCBI lineage: Eukaryota > Metazoa > Chordata > Aves > Passeriformes > Sylviidae > Cettia > Cettia cetti. Next base: position 14,902 of record VZUI01044910.1, read on the forward strand.
TTTATTAAAAATGTATTGTTTCCAGCTTTCACTTTAGAAGGCTTCTATTGCTTTGCTAATTCTAAGTTTTGATTTCCTCTGAAAAGGATGTCTGATTCCTTATTTTTCTTTGCCGGTCCCATCACACAGCATTTGTCTTTTTTACAAGGCAGTGGACAACTGAGAAGCTTCATATCTCCTTGCTCCGGATCTCACTCTTGGGCCCTCGCTGCAGACCTCTGTTTGGCATTATGCCACCCAGAGGTATGATTCTTTATCAAGTAAGGTTTCATGCCACAACCAAGCTGGTATAAAACCTGCTGAACCAGCACACCCCAGCCAGCCACCCTTCGGCCCTTTCCCAGGCCTTACAACACTGGCAGAGTGGGGAGGGGAGGAGCACACTTCCAGCATCCCAGCCATGCCCCCGCAAGCCAGGGCCATTTGCTGAAGCTGGCAAGGCTCGGGCCATGAAATGGGGCCATGAGTTTCCTGCTGCTGTTCAGCAGCAGCCTGCTGCAAGAGGACAGGCCAGTGTGTAGACTGGGAGAAGCAAAGGTCTCCCAGGCAGTCTCAAGTCTCAAAGCAGGCCGTATCCCAGTAGATGTCTCCCATGCCCCAGCATCACTGCAGTGAATCCCTGGGCTATCCTTGCTTGTATATGTATGGTTTACATCCATGTAGCTCACTTTCCAAGTAAGTGTTAAGGTTATTCCTTGCACTAGCCCAAATGCACCCACACTGATGTTCTGTGGGGGTATAATTAAACAATCTATTATTTCCATTTAGACATGACACAATAACAGGAAAAATATGGCTTTCATCACTTGAGCTTATCTGAAAATAGAAGGACAGTCAGACCAAAACTTGACCTTTCTAACATCCTACAGCACATGTACATTTGCAACATCTGAGACCAAAACAGGGACATACCCTGTCCATCCTCTCAGCCTGCCAGACTAGGAGAGTGCAGTACTAAGAGCACATCACCCCAACATTTCTGATGCTAATGTAAGCAATTCCAGTTTATGATACATTTAAGAATTTTTTCACTATCTTTTGAGAGACCAAATGAAATATAGAATTTACCAAGCTGTAATGCTCACCTGAGCAGAATTTCAGTATTTTTGAATTGAATACCTGCTAGACTAAAAATGGTAACACAGTGGGAAAGGTAACATGAAAACTAAGACATTAACAAATTTCCTTTCCTTGTAATTCACAGCACTTTGACACTGAGATTATAAAATATTTCGTTCTGTGTTTTGGTTTTTTGTGTTTTTTTTCCTTATAACTTTCCATCAGTGCAGTTAACGTGGCAAACAGCCCTCTGCCCTTCACAGTGGGTCCAGCAAAAGCTGAAATCTGGGAAGGAGCATGGTGTCCCAAATGGTAGCAGTTCTCTTGACTGTGGCTCAGAGCACACTTCCACACTGCCTAGAAGATCTAAGATTAATAAAATACAACATTCACAAGAGCCTGGAGACAAGATGAGTGCCGTGACTGGAGGGAACATTTCCCAGTATTCTGTTTTCCTATCCTCTACCTGCAGTAGGTTTTTCTATTAAACCTTTGGAATGAGGAGTGCTCATAATTTTACCTGTATGTTGTCTGTCATTACTATTCTCACTCAGAAGTGAAAAAATATGCACTCACTGTACTTCAGGAAAACACATATATGCTAACAATATTTCCTAGTCACCTGGTCTTTCTTATTCCAATACCTACCTTCAGCAGTGATTCTTTTTTTTTTCCCAGATAAGCTACTCCCAACTGACTGCAATATCCCTGCCTTGCAAACAGGAAAAACATCAGCATACTTTATATAGAATATGACAAAAAGAAAGTACTCTGTTTCCAAAGAACTGAAAAAGCAACATTCAGTCCTGGCAAAACATACTCTGAAAAAGTGAAGTTACATTTCCCCTATGAGGTTGGAATACAGAAAATCTCTGGTTCCTGTGCTCTAATAATTTAAAAATGTTTCTATTATGAATATCCACTATTACATTAAGCTTATAATTATGTTTCATAAAATGTACCCCTTTTTTAGGGGGGAAAAGCCCCTTTTCCTGCTATCTTTGAGAGATTTGGGCCATTATTTTCTGAGGAATTAGGCTAATATTTACAAATGCTTTTCCAGTTGTCACAGTTCATTCAATGCAATCTTCCCAAACCTTCTGAAGGACTGCTTTACTGCCTCTGTCAATACCCAAAGGATTCTGAAGACACAGCAAAGTATTATTGCCAACACCAAGGCTATTAAAAAATGTAGATAACTGTGAAACTGTAAGACTACCCATTTCACTTGAAGGTCCAGAAAACCTCCAACCTGTGGCATTACTATTTCACTGAGTCAGTGTGACAAGGCAGAGCAGCCATCTCTAAGGAATTAGTAAAATCAGCCTGGAGGGTTGTTGGTTAGAAATCATTGCTTTTAATTTCTTAGTATTTGCACAAGTTTGACAACTGCACAGCTGCACACAGTTGCCCCAAACTGTAAAATAAACTAGGCAAGTTTTCCACAGAGTAAGTTCAATATGCTTTCCATTACTTCCCATTCTAAGGTCTGATTCTGTTTTACTTTTCATTACATGGACTTGTCAAAAATTTTGGAAAATCTTCTTAGTTCTTTTCCCACACTTTACCCACCAGACACAAGTTTGTCATCCAAAGATAACAACCTATAAAGACAGTAATTTAAAAAAAGTGTAACCTGTGAGTTCAAGGGATGCTCTCTGAGAAAACTCACCTCTGACCACCTTACCCTGGGACCAGACAATCCCAGTGGGATGTGGGCACATTTTGGAAAGCTCTCATACCACCCAGGAATGGGGAGACCCTGCTGTTTCATGGCACCCCAGGCATTTGCAAACCAGTTTGCCTGATCACTGCCTTCTATTGTTTCCTGAGATAAGCAGGGCCCCAGTGAACAATTAGAGCTTTCAATAAATAATCTGTAAGCACATTCATTTGATTTACTGTTATTTGATACAGCAGTTAGTTTCAATGGGGCAGTTACTATTGATCACTTAAAGTACTACAGACAAACATGAAACACTTCCAGAACTCCATGGATTATTACTCTTTATCTGCCACTCATCTGGGTTACTTGTAATGGTTGTGAAATTTAAAATCAATAACAACAATTAGTGTTTGTTATACTCTAAGGAATGAATCATGTGAAATATGTTTTGTTACTAAAATTAAATGCTGGAGAGCTTGCAAACAGGAAAGACTCTTATAAATCGCAAAACTCTAAAATTATTTCTCTTGGTATTATTAGTGTCCAATAAAGGAGGTAAAGAAAATTACATATAGGCATTTTAAATGCACACAGAACTGTACACAGAATTATAAAAAGGTATCGGTAGGATTTTCAATAGAATAAAACTTTCAACGAAACTAGTGAGAAAGATGCACCCAAATTTTCCACCCAAAAATCCACTACAAGTCCTACAATGTCATACTTCTTGACTTCTACAGGAGTTTTGGGTTGCTAATTATGGCAGGACTTGCTCTTGTGTAGATACAGGAAAAGCTCTGACTCCTCTTCCAACTAGATTTTACTGGAGATTATCACCAAAACCAGAAAAGTATCTAAGGAATTAATTCAAAAGGAAATTAATGAAAGCTGGAAACTGACTTTCAGGTATATATGTTGAAAAACACCTTCTCTCTTCAGATTCATATAAATAAAGTTGTGAAAGTTGTGAATCTAATGAAATGGATGGAAACGACAGTATTTTGAGATCTCTGATAAAGTAGTAATGCTACATAATTAAAATGCAAAACAATAAGAGAAATATTTTATCATTAAACTGTAACCAGAGCTCCATGTGAAATCATCCATTCAGAAGACTTGGTTTTCATCAATTATTTGTTATTTATCTGATGTAAATATAAGAAGGTCTAATTAAAATGTATGACTCCTTATGCAGCTTCTTGTCATTAAGACCAATGAAAGCATTCTGAAGACCATAATGAAATAATTATGTTTGCCTTTAAGAATCCTCTTCAACGACACATGGTAGTACAACACTAAATTAAAACATCAGGAACTAAATTTCTCTTGCATTTATTTCCATTTTCACTAATTATACCCCCAAGCTTTCCAATAGACCAGGCCCTAAAATTCTTTTGAAGCTGAAACAGCCTAAGGAACAGCAACCTTTTCATAATAATGGACTTTGAAGAAGAAACAAAGGTAACGTAGCCCTGGAAGGATTAATATTTCAAATAGAGTTATCATGTGAAAATATGTGTTTATTTGAAAAATGGGGAAAAGATTGTTGATAAAAAGCCAAATATGTGTTCCAAGGAAACCAATACTCTGATTTAATCTCATTTAATTGCGTCATTCCTTCCTAACCTCTTTTTGTAAAGAGTAGTTTCTTGGTTTGCACAAAAATTCAAGTTAGCAAAAGCATAACAAACACAGTACTGCTGGGCAGTGCCTGTGTACCATGCTGTAACTGAGCTCTACTTTCACATTTTGGTGAAGGTGAAAACAGCCCCTGTGGACAATTGCAGTGTTTATAATGGACTCCATTTCAGGGAGAAGGGAACAGCTATTCACCCAAACTGCCTCCAGACATGCAGTGTGTCCTAACACACAGCTCATGCTGTAACCACAAGTCTTGCAGGACCTCACCAACACACAGAGAAAGGAAAGGATTCAGATAAGAGAGAGGAAAAAAACCGAAAAAACACAGAAGGATATGAGTCAGCTCTGACTTCTTTCAGGCAGCTGAAGGCTTCTTTTCAAAACTTCAGGGAGATAATGGATCCTTGGTGTGGTGTCAGAGAAGTGAATGTGGCAATACGCACAAAGCATAGAAAGATGAGCAGTTCACATACCTAACCTGTATAGCCTGTGACTACGTGTACAACTAGAAAAACACAGCTGGAATGTGCTCTCCAAACGGCAAAAGGAAGGCAGAGGTTCACTAGGGGATGAAGACTTCGGAAAGTAGCTTGCCCTGTTAGCCCCCCGATCAAAGACACTGAAAGGCATAGGTGATTTGACATTCGTTCTGCATTTTACACCTTAGTGTTCAAAGTTCAGAGTGAAATCAGAAAGAACTTTAGAAAGTCCAAGACTTTACAGCTAACCTCTGAGGAGGATTTGACATATACTCTCATCCAGTAACTAATAAAATTTCTTCCTCAGCTGAACGAAAAGAGGAAACTCAAACAACAAAGCAATGCTAAGGATTACTCTGCAAGATGAGGGGAAAAAGGAAAAACCTCCTCAGACCAAAAGTTGAAAGGCAGTAGTACGAACAATGGCTTAAAACCAAAGAAGGAACCCCCAAGCTCAGGACCTGATGTTAACAATAAAAAAGTTCACTCATGCATGACATTTTAGCCAGTCCTTTCACTCGTGCCCCAAGCCAAAACCTGCAGGCTGGTGGATCAGGGAGGATGGCTCTCTGTGAAGGAGGGAAAATTTGTAGAGAAGTTAGGACCTTTGATTAGAGCAACTCAGAGAGGAGTGCAAAATCCCGAGAGATAGTCAAGCTTTGGGGGGGCACAGGCATTTCCCTCGCCTAAACCAAGGTCCTGGGGGAGGCATCTGCCTTGCAGATCCATAGCCCTTGCCCAAGGGGAGGTCTGGGTGTCAGGTATCGCCAGATGGCACTGTGACACAGATTTCCAACTGCTTTTTCTTCATGTGTGAGTGAATGTTCAGTCTTGGGAAGACAGGCAACCCTGGTCTTGTGGGTTTTTGAGTAGAAGATGAGGAATTAAAGTGGGAGAGAAGCCTGTTTCCTGCCCCGGGCTCTGCCCACAGCCAGTCCCTGAGCAAAAGCACTGGAGGCTCCGAGACCCCCAAAAGCCAGGGCACTGCTGAGCCGTGCCTAAACACCTCTGTCCCAAATTGGTATTTGTGAACAAGTGAAATACTTAAGTCAACTCAGATGTTGCTACATTCACTTGTTATGCAAGAACCTAGAAATCCTCTTGGTATCAGTCACCAGCTGGCAGAGGAGTGATTCTGGTACAGGACTGAAAGATGAAGGAACTTGCATAGGAGATGAGATACACACCTCTATATGATGTGCTGCTGTGTCATCAGCCAGCCTGGCAGAGATGACCAGCAGAGTTGGTTTAATGGCCACTTCAGGAATTACCTCAAGCTGCATTCAGATTAAAAAAAAAAATAAAATTGCAGGATTCAAGAGACGTTTTGGTGGGGTGAGGTTTGGTGGGTTTTTTTTGGTTGGTTTTCTTTTGATTTGTTTTGGGTTTGGTGGGGTTTTTTTTGGTGGGGGGGTTGTGTTTTGGTTTTGGAGAAGCAGTAATTGAACAATTTCTTCTACTGTTTCTATCTTACAGGCACAAATGGCTTTCTATAATCAAAGAACCTACTGAAGGAAATCTGTGTTAAATCAAACTGGTTTTTGTCTCCAGCTGGTGCAACACTGGTCAACCCATTCAATTGTTCCACACCTCTGCTATGCATTTTTAAAAGAAGAATGCTCCTTCTTTCTTTTTAAGAAGAGATGCTGGATGTTCATTGTGCTGAACATCCAGCAGAGTGACATGAACTTTTACTGGTATTTCCTAAAAGTACCAGTACATAAATACACCAAAGGCTTACTGATACAACCACTCTGTCTCTGAAACTCTTATTAAAATCGAGGGTGGAGGATTGAGTGCATTTAAGTGCTTCACTAGATAAGGCTGTAAAAGACAAAGACATCCTTAGTTTGTCATTTTATTGTTCAAAGATCCTTGCTAAAAATACAATGTGAGCCTAGAGAAAAATATTATGGTTCAGTGGAAAGAAATCCTCCAAACCATTAAAAGAAACTAAGCGGTGCTAAAAACATCTCTTTGCTGCGAGACATTTCTCTGCTTTTTTTCTTAGGGGATGCACTTAGAGGGTAAAATGTAAGCCACTGAAAGTGCATAAAACGGAAATCCTTCTAAACTATGGATGGACTCTAACATCATGTCCTTAGCAGTGAAGATCCAGAGCACTCTGAGAATTTATAAATACTCATTCAAGCTTTAACCTGTTAAACCTATACAAGTGTCGCCTGCCTGTGTATATTTAACTTCCATAGTTTCATAATATTCAGTTTATATATGGTATAAGCAGGGGAAAGAAAAATCACCTTGTCCAAGGGGAACAGAAGGTATATTATATACTTTGTGTCTAGAATTCTTTAACGCAGACTTGCTGGATTATATTTCCATCTCTCTTAACAAAAGTATTTGAAGAAGCTGCAAGGCTCAAATAGAGCACTAAAAGTAAGTGGGGTCAGTTATATAAGGGCTAGCGCTAGTTTGTTAAAAGTTTTTTTCCTACCCACTCCCAAATAAAGGGACAAAGAAGTGAACATTGTGGGAATGTGTTTCTAAACCACATGATATCCTTATCAGATTGTCATGTACAAGGGAGGTTCTCACACAGGGACCCCATGCTGGTGAGCTGCCCTGTCACATGATGCAAGTTCTACGCTCCTATTCAGATTACTAAAATGAGCTGAAGAAAGCTAGATTTCCCCAACCCCCCCTCAAATAAGCAAAATGCACAGTGACCAAAGTCATATTAATTTGCTGCCACTGGGAAAGCAATCCTGAGCAGCTGCAAATGATAAGTGACTATATGAAGGAGATAATCTAGCTATTAAAATCTATACTGCAATTAATATCTGCTGAGCAGACTTTACAGCAGAGAAGCAGAGAATCAGAAAAATCTGTGAGTCAGACAAAACACAAGGGAAAAAACTCAGGTAATTTGTAAACTTATGGAAAGAGAGATATATATTTTTATAAGCAAGTCCTACTTTCTCATATAAGTGTCTCTGTTTTCACTGTTAAAGCTGTGAACGCTGTCATTGAATTACTTTTTCATGTAATTCAGAGGAAGTGGAACATTCCTGTAAACATTTTTAATATTAAATGAAGGTTTTAAATAGTATTTGATCATTCAAATATATGGCCTGTTTTAAAAAGTGCTGAGGGAGCTCCTAGATGCTCAGCATATTTGGAAATGAAGCCATGAAATGTGGATTTAGGATGCTAACTTTAGGCTACTGTTCCTGACATTCTTAACTTTTGAAACACATTTGCTCATGCAATGGCAAATAAATAAAATCCCAGACCTTCGATTATTTTTAAAAAGACAATTTAAAATCCTTGGGTTTGGATGCAAGTTGTTTACAGTTTACAAATAAGCGAAACAGCTAGGATTCCTGTGACCAAAAAACTGCACAGAAGTATTTCCACATTAGATCAGTTTCTTTCTTTCATACCTGGAATATGGTTCTCATAAAAAGGTGGCAGCACTAAGACATTACTCCTGGTTTGCCTGCTAGAAAATCCAGTTTTGTTACCCTCCTGTCTATACTATTCCTGAAGCACAGCGAAAATGATTATTCTGTTACTTTAGAATAGTTTTGAGCATTTTGCAGCTTGTACTTTCGTGGTTCCATTTGGTTTGAAAGGGCTTGGATTTCAGCAAGAAGTGGCATGGGTCACAGTGCATGGGGACAGACTTCATGCACATGAGCAAAGGTCAAAATCAATCATAGCTTTGTATTTCCAGGCCTATTACTTTTGGCAGTTTACCCTGCCAGAAGGGGCTAAAATATTTGCCTCCCAAAAGGAGTAAACATCAATAGGGGGCAGGAATATAATCAGCTTCTCAACCACTCAGCAATGAGAAATGATGGTAAAGGATCCCCTCCTCACTGCAGCCATTAAGCCATCTTAATGTTAGATGCAACATTTTCAGCAAAAAGTTGAAAGATTTCACAGCACAGTGGCTTGAAAAGGACAATAGGCCTATTTAGGCAATTATATTGTGCAGGCTTTGTTATTAGGCAGCCCTGCTCAGCCCCAGAAAGTCTGGATAATCAAAAGTGTCCAAGTACAGGAAGGGGAAAAGTACAACCCCACCCTCCCGCACAGCCGCTGCCAGGACCTCTGGATTTGAAGGGTAAAGTCTATTTACCGAAGTTCCTTGGCCATTTTATACATCAACTGATATCCTTCCTCATGGGGCTGCGTGCTACAGCCTAGCAAAGCTCTGGAAAACCCTCTGAAACCACAACTAATTTGGCCGCAGCCGCCCGCCCCTGTAAATTCACTGCTCAGAAGCTGCTGCCAGCCCCCCAGGCAGAAACTGTGAGGGGAGAGGGATGTTCCCCCCCGGCTCGCACGCATACCAGGGCCGGTCCCCACGGCCAAACAGATCTGGAAACTCATCACAGCTGGGCTCTGCTTTTGAGGTCTCAATAGGACGGGGCATAGCGTGGCCGACCGCGGCAGACAGCAGTCCTTCCGAGCACAATGTCCCTTTCAGAGCCCCGCTCCCAAATCTAAATGCTGGCTGTGTAACACAGCCGCACTTCATCGGCTGCGTAAAGGGCGGTATATAAATTAGACCTGAGCAAAACCAGTCACTTGGCGTGTTTCGGGGAGGTGGGACCGTAATCCGCCGAGCAGGGCGCCTCGCTCCCCCGAGCAAAGCCCCTCGGCTTGGCCGCGCTGCGGGGCTGGCGTGACGCACACACGGTTAACAAAAACCGCTCAGCAGTAAGTAGGGATTTAACTGGATGTGAGGATGACTAACTTCGCTGTCTGAAACACTATCTCCCTCTTTCAACTCCTTAACTTCACCGTAACCCTCTTCAAGGCATCGCCTCAGAAGCCTGGCTTTGTTCTGACAAGTCGCACCTTTGCTGCACAGACTCATTAGGCAAGCAGGGAGTCACCCAAAGATACATTGCTTTTCCTCCAAGCTTATCCCATCCTGACTTCACCAGTGAAAGCCTCTCATCATTTTTGTCTGCAGGAGTTTTTGACAGTGGTGCGTGTCCATTAGAGTTTTTCTGTGCCAGCAGCCGAATCAGACTAACTCCATCACAGTCTACGAAGAGAATAGTTTTCCCCTTTCAGTTATTTTGGAAGAAAAATATCTGCACACTTTTTTTTTTTTTTTTAATGAAGTGGATCAGAAACAAACATTTTTTTCATCACATATTTCAGAGCATTAAGCTAGACGTATAAAAATTTAAACAAAGACTCTATCCCTAAGCAAATCAGTCCTAGCTATTTAGCTGTAAAGTTTATAGATGAACTTCAAAGAAAATAACCTGGTTCAAACAGATCTTGCCTTCTGGGCACTAGCAAACACACCTGCAGCAATTTGATACTTGGGAATGCAGATTACAAGTCCTTCACTTCAAAATGTTTGTTTTTTAATTCAGAAAGATGAAAGAAAATAAAGTAGTGAGCTTTTTTTTTTTTTTTCTTTTTTTTTTTTTTTTTTTTTTGGAACACAGATGTTTCCAGTGCTGGCAGGGAATGGGAACCTGACCCAAACATCACAATAATCCAGAATTTTGAAGGAAAAAGCATGCTTTTGGGAGTCCCATCTTCATGAACTTTCGAAAAGTTAATAGCCGCTAGCTCCTCTCTAGGCAAACACATCCTACCAAACTGAAATAAGAACTGTACACTACACGAGCCTCAACATCCCAGTGTGTTCTGCTGCCATGCCCATAACTTTTGACTTCATCAAATTTTTTATGCTTCTAACCCAATGGAAATGCAGTAGGCAGTAGTCATCTACTTGATATAATTAGCTGAAACACTACATAATGCTAAACAAACTTACTCTTGTTTTGGGCCTACTCATTTGTTTTTTTGTCTGCTTAATTAATGAAGACTAATGAAGACTTTTTTTAATAAGCTTTTCCAAGGTCAGATCTCCATTCTTTGCAGCTCCTCTCTCAGGACCTGTCCTGTTCCCACTTCCGCAGTATTTAGTTAGCTCATGTTTCACCAAAAGTTGCTGTTTTTCTCTCAGTATTTGTTGCCACTGCACTAGTAGGGAGCAGAATATTCTAAATTGATTAAGTAACTATAAATTACTCATTCTTGCAATCTTAACTCTTTTGTCCTCTTAAGAACTATCCTTGTCTAGTTTAATTATACCGACCTGATTTTTATCTTACGACAAAAGGCGCAAGAACAAATTACTATTAGAAGTGCAGTTGGTTCTAGTCTCATTTCTGAGTCCAAAATTTTCTTTGGAAACAATCTCATTTTAAATCTACAACAATATAACTAGAATCACATAAAACATAAACCAATATAAGTGCAAAAATCAGGGTGTTTTTTGCGTTCTTGTGTACAATATACAGTGGCTAACAGTTGCGTTGCAAGCCCAGGGCAGGTTTTTCCACCCACAGGGGAGAGGAAAAAATACCACACAAGTTAAGGTCATGTTTGGGTTGCATCTTATCCTCTATTTTTACTTTGCAGACCCTCATGGACTAGAAAACTCATGATGCTGCAGGAGTGCACTAGCTTAGTGAATTGTAACAGGATTAACGTACAGAAGATGTGCTGAAGTTGGAGACCTACAGCATTCTGCCCTAAACCCTGCAATGGCCAATTTTGCCAGCATTTCAGTTGAAACCCTGTTACTGTTTGGGATTGTTACTGGCCTGCTCTGAGTTTGCACTATCCATGTACTATTCCCTCAACAACCATTTACCTTTTACTCTACGATCACGTCTCTATCAAAGCGATATTTCTACGGCCTAAGGCAATGGCTGCAGGTGTACTGGTTTTTTGGGTTTTTTTGCAGAGTCAAAAATTAAACAACAACTAGACCAAAAAACCCCTATCACACTACTAACAATTACAAAATTTGATTATTATTACATCAAATCACAGAGGTCTTCTTAAAACTGAAGAATCAGGAAATGCTAGAGGCAAACATTGCTATCCTTGTATTTATAAGGACTGGAACAACTTTTAAACTAGTAAAAGCTTTCTGGATCACAAAAATTCTAGTTCATATTTTCATGAGATGCAAGATAAAAACCTTACACTTTGAGAGAATTCTAGTATTTCATAATCCGTTTATATATTTCTTCATGCATAAACTGCTTACACTTTCTTCAAAACTGAAAACAAAATTTCCTCTGAGATTTCAAACAGAAATCTTAATTTTGGATCTAACTAAATTGTTTTTCCGCATTTCTATACCATTAACTTTCACAGTTCAAATTACAGCCACCGTATGATGATTCAGGTTTCGGACTGATTTTAAATTCCCATGCAGTGAAGATTAATCCTACTGCTTACGAAGTTACAAGACTGGATTCCTGAATGAATTTTCCTGTATTTTTATTTACTCTTGTTAATATGAGTTTCTTTGATTAGCTAAACTTTCCTGTTATCAACACTTGTCTCTTATCACAGGCCCTAGGCAAATGACATATTTACCACTCATTCCATTCTGATAAGGGTAATCCTGTGTTTAACTTGCCCAAGAACAAACACCATATATTTTGTTTTTAAGAATCCTGCTTCTAGATATTAACAACATACAAGAGAAAGAGCAGGACATTTTAAAGCCAGGAGTTATTTAAAGAATATTTTGCAAGTGTAAGCTTTTAAGGACAGTACATATGCCTCCTACTCCAGGAAAGTTTATTTAATTCCAAGTTTCCGCAATATCACCGCTGAAGTTATACTAAAGTTTAAACCATGAAAGGAGGAAAACGCATTTTTAATAAAACATCTGGTTTGGATTTTTGTTTTTGCTAGCTGAAGCTCTCCCATAGCTAGTAACATTATTTTGAAGTAAAAGCTTTTGTTTCATATTTTGTTTGAAGCATTTTGAAAACAGTGCAAAGTAATATCCCATGCTGAACTTCACAGACTCCTTTAAATTGTTAAACATCAAAACATTTGCAGTGTTGTAGGCTGCTAGTCACTGATTTTTACAATTCTGTTTTCATTACTCAACCCACACAAATGTCATATGGTGTCTGAAAACTTCTGAGCCGAGTGAAACACACTAATTCACCAAACACTCTTAAATTTATTTTTCAATTACCTACTCCACCCTTTTGAAATGTCGAAGGGAGAACTCTTCTAATTCCTAGTTAACTTTTTAACATACCGCAAAACAGAAATTTCCAACAGCATTATACAGTTAGTGGTGTATTGAAGTGTCCGAGAGCGTGCTAAAAACATTTTGATAGATAGCCAAGTCATTTATCTAAATCACCGTCAGAGCAGTGAAGCATCCTGCAAGCTTTTAAGCATTGTATAAGGTGAGGTTTTCTGACACTTTTTGTCATTTCTCAAACTTGAAACTGGGGTGCTAAAATACTGCTATTGTTTATCATCTATATATTTCAGCAACTAATCAAGACCCTATAACATAGTATATAACATTTTCAGAAGTGTCCTACCACTAACTCTCACTCCTCTGTTAATAGTGCATCGCTGTCTGAGTCTCAAGGTATGGAAATAATTGATGGTTAAACTCAAAGGGTGTTCACAGTAAGTAGTTTTCTAGCAAAACAGCAACTTCTTAGAGCAACAAAGTGAAGAAGAAAGGTGGCAGCAAGGTCAGTACAAAGAAATATTGCCTTTTCTTCGGAAACTTATAACTACTGTCTGATTTTTGGAATGGCACCTACACACTGCAATTCAACATCTTTGCAAGAACTGTAGAGATCAACATTTTAATTACTTAGCTGCTCTGCTAAAATGCATTTCAAGACAACACACATCCTGATTAGCAAATGTGCTACAAAATTAGATTAAGGGGGGGTGGGGGGGGTGGAGGCTACCACAGAGATGTTATGTAAATTCGTCTTTCACTGGTTGGAGTTTTGCAAGTATTTGCTGTATTACATTACGATTTTATGTGTTCCTGTTTGGCTCCACAACTGTTGTTAGGATCAATATGCCACATGAGAAGGAATAAACAGAAAGAAGTCCAGTGCTTCTTTCCTTTTTCCTTTCTTGCCAAAAGGAGAAAAAAAAAAAAAAAAAAGCTTGCAAACCACATTTTGCACAAAAACTCACCCCACCCCTCATTACCTCAGCGCTTAATACCAGTCTTTCTTTTTTAAATACATGCAAGTAAATAAATAAAATAAATAACAACAACAATTATAATAATAATAATTGCTTTAAAGTGGAAAAATAACAGTTGGGACCTACATTGAGCACTGTGCCGGTGTTGCCACTCTGTTTGTGCCAATCCACTGAAGCATGCTTTCAGAGCCTTCTCCTGGAGCATGCAGGAAGACGGACTCGCAGTGTAGAAATCCAGCATCTGAGCAGGGCTCACTGCTAGAACGTCCATACAGTCAAACATGATTCCCCCTGCACAGAATGCCTGCAAAAGTGCTTTCCTCTAGGTGTGGAGGAAAATGGCACATAAAAGTACACCCAACTCCATCAAACTCTGCCCCTTTTTTGGCACGTAGGCTGTTGGTCTTTTTCCCAGACCAGAATCATGAATTATGACAGACAACACGGCTAAAAGCCTGTAATTGATCCAAATGATCATTTACCATTTTCCAGGCTGCCCAGCCAATCCAGCAAGATGGGGGGATGCTAGCCGCATTCCAAGTTTTAGCTACCATCAATTTCCCCCCAAAATTTCTTGAGAGTCAGTCCAGCTCCTGGGGCGCTCGCCGGGTGTGTGCCGCGTCCCACGCCGTGCCAATCGCCCACCTCCCCGGGATAAAACAGCTCCGGTGGAGGCTCGGGATCCCCCTCGGCCGTGAATAGATGCTTCTGCCTCTGAACAGCTCACTTCCTACTACTTGTGTCACAGGGAATGAAAGATTGAATTGCCTAATATATGCGAGTGAACTTTCCGTGAACCCTTCCCAGGCTGCTAACCTTCAAATGACCCAAGCGGTCTGACATCACCAGCTCCCAGGATTCTCACACGCCTTCACAACTCCCAGCAGCCCTGCAAAAAAGCCAGGCAGGCGGGCGGGCAGGCAAAGGCGAGCCCCAGCCCTGCCGGATCGCCCCGCGGCCGCCGAGCGGGCGGGTGCGGACGGCGAGCGCAACTCACAAGAAGATCCAAAATAAAAAAGTAATTAAAAAAAAAAAAAGCCAAACACAGCAACGAGGAGGAGGGGAAGGGGGTGGGAAGTAAAACAGCGGTGTTTTCAGCGGTTGCAGGGAGCGGAGAATTTGAAAATTCCAGCTCAATTTGCTGAAAGTTCTGTGCCCCCCTCCCTCCCTCCCTCACACACACATTCCTTTCCTCCCCGGAGAGGCCACGAGCGAGGCGCAGGCGCTGCCGCTGTTCCACAGCCAGAGACCCGGGCTTCGCCCCAGCTGCTGGGCTGGCGGGCTGGGCTTGGGAGCAGCCTCATTCTGGCTCTGCCCCGGCACACGCCAGCGGGGACCCCGCTCAATGGCACTCGCAGGGACTGTGGCCGGTGCCAGCCCCACTCCCAGCGGGCAATCACAGGGGCCCGTCCCTCCTGGGCGCGGGAGAGGCGGGTCAGGCCCCATCTCTCCGCACCATCCATCCCTCATCCTGGCTCCTAAATCACCCAGCGCTCCCTGGCTTCCCCGATGGGTCAGATTTGGCACTGCCCGGGAGGGTCTGTCCCCACCACTGAGCCCAGGGCAGGAAGCAGCCACGCATCCCCTCTTCTCCCTCCCCAGCCCCGCCGCCGCCAGGTCCTGCCTGTCTCTGATTAGCAGAGGGGCTGGGGCCGCTCGTGCAGCCCCGGAGGGGCTGTATCAACTTTCAGAGGGCTAATGAGCCCCAGCTCCCCGGGAGGGGAGAAAGGCCACGAGCTAATCCATGGGGAACAGGGCCCAGCCCATGGTGCTGAGCGGGGAGACCTCCCCGGGGCACGGGGACCGGGGCCCCGGGACAAGCTCTCACAGCGACTCTGAAGGCAAGAAGCTGCTCCCACCCACTAAGTGGGTGCTAAACCACACTGCCGACAGCCCTCCCTCATGGCCAGTCTAGGTGTCAAAGGCTTCCCAAGTCTCTGGCCACGATGCCACAGCCAGCCCTGTGCGGGCCCACCACTTGCATGAAGCCAACAGAGAGCTCCGTGCTTTCTAGGTAGGTAACTACCTTCCCTAAAATCTTGATCAACGAGAAAGACTCCATGGAGGCTTCCACCAGGTCTTATTCCCATGGACAATTTAAAAATTAAAAACAACAGCCTGGAAACAGTCCCTCCGCCCCAGTGGGAAGGACATGAGCTCAGTAACCACATGCATGCTTTTATTTTGAATGAATAAGCCAAGCCACCTCAGCCCCAGCAATGAGCATCATCCAGGAGCCAGGCACACAGGAGCCTTGCTTCCCCCGCTCCAAGGCAAGCTCAGGTGCAGAAACTAGAAAACGAACACTTGATTATTGCCCATTTGTTGCAAAGTCCAAGACAGGAGTCAGGCAGAGAGGGGCACACTGAGCAGGCATGGCACACCACTGGCGACTGTAAAGAAATGCTGGAGAGAGACTCACCCTGGGACCTGCGCAGCCACTTTAATGGATGTGGTGTCCCCTCTCCACAAAAAGTCCTTTGATGAACCGAAAGCTCTCTGACAATGCCTGCAGATTGTATTAACAAAACTTTTCACACAGATTCAAGAATTTTAAAAAAAAAAACCCAAATCACAAAACAAATCCCCCACTCAGCACACACACTTGTTCCCTGAAACTGATATATCCACATTGAAAACCAGCGGCCAGCAAAGAGACCTGCTGCAATCTGGAAGAGAATCTTTTTGAAGAGATTAAAACAAAAGCTTTTCTTAGCCTCCTTCCCCCCCTCAATGGGAGAGCTGTAGTTGTCTCTGCAGCAGGCAGCCTCTCTTTCCCTCTGCCCTTCAGGCAGAAGAGTTACAAATGCTGGAGTTTAATGGCGTCTTTTTAAAAGACTTTTTAAGGACTTTCTCAGCCCTTTGGGGTGTCCTCCCCCAGCCTGAACTCCTGAAGTTGAAGAAGCCCCTGACACTCTCTAATCTAAAATTTATGCGCAGCATACGCTTACTGAAAAAGTCATCCTTCAGGGAAGGCTTGTTTAAACTATTTCAGCACAGCAAAACAGTGATTGTTGCATTGAAATAGCCAAGTGGAAAAGTGGCTAAACTTTTTTTTTTTTTTTTTAATCTTGGCTGGTTACATTGCTACAGTTTTGTTTGGAATAGCAAAGCTAAATTAACAGACAGTTATTTTCTAACCAGACGACACAGGATGCACGAGAAATTTGGAATACGTAATGTATCACCACAAAAATAACTGGAAAGGATTACACAAAACACAGTATGGTTTTTTTCAGTTTCCAGTTTAGGGAGAAAACAGCTTTTTGTGGGGACCAGGGTTCTTGGAACAGTTCAAGCTTATGCCAAGAAAAACATATTGCCTATGTGAGTTAAAAGTAAACAGAATCAGACAAATCAGAAAAACAGTTATGTTTATCTCATTAGCAGTCTTATAATACCATATTCAAAAATAATACCTGTTGGTTGTACCTCAAAATGTAGAGTGGCGACTTCTGAAAGTAAATGTCGGGAAGTGACGCTTAAGTGTGTATGAACTGGAAAAAGACTGCTTTTTCTCACTGTATCAAAATGAGCCAGGTAGCTCATCATGCTTTGTTACAAATAATAGTTCCACTTTATTACTAAATGCCCATGTAATTTAAAAATTCCTCAAATAGCTCAATGATTTTCTCACACACTAATTCTACAATACAGTAACCTATGCATCTTTTATTACACTTCAAAATAGCACAATACTTGTTTTTCTTCAACGTAGAAGAGAATCAGGAAAAGCTACATTTGTAAAATGGGGAGGATTTTCTAATTTAGATCAGGAGTAATCATAATTATTGCGCTTACTAATAGTCCTCTAGTTCAAATGTAATAAAACTTTAAGTATTGCCACATATTTTAAATGCCTACACAGCACCCATAGAGGTGCGAGGAGGCAACAACTCTCCAATATCTTTGACTTTGTCCGTGCAAAGAAATTGTGGTTTTACATCAGTGCTTTGATCTGTTTTCTCTCAGACTGTGATAGCAGAAACTTTACAATAAACATATTCTTAACTATAAGTGAAATAAAAAGCACAAGTTCAAGTCAGAAATCTATTTCCTCTGGTGTTACTGTATATTTGTCAGTGTGACATAGCACATTTGAAACCCATAATCATAAAACAAAAATTTACAGCCAAGGTTTAGGGTCTACATCTGTTTCTCTGGTTTTTGTACTGCAATTACCCACTGGACAATTCAGAAAGCAGCACTATGAATCATGTACTGCACACATGGTTGTGCTGGTCACTTTTTTGTTAGTACAAGAGGCTGAGGATGCCATAATGTGCTTCACTGAGAGAGAGAGCATTAACTAGAATTAGGATGAGTGCACCAGGCTCTCTAATAAAAACGACTTTACTAGAAGCAACAGAGCACTTCTGGAACATTACAGGCATATTTATAGGATGGAAAAATTAAGAAGTGTATGCAGAAATTCTCCCCAACTAAGTACCTCAGGGGAAGCAGACTTTTTTTTCCTTTTGCATGCATTTTACTATTAATCAAATGTAGCACTCTCTTGAAACAGTTTTGACAGCAGAGTAAATGGTTACTAGTGAATGATGTGTGTGTTTAAGCAGTGAAAGCAGAGACAAAGTGATGTTTTCTTCTACTCCCTAGGCAAGAGCTGACACTAAGCTTGCTGCCTCAGCTTTGATACTCACAGATTCCTTTGTGTCAGTTGCTGGGAGAATCACTGGCAGTTCACTAACCCTGCCTCACACACAGGGGCTTTGATTTTTACCTCTTCATTGACGATAGATGTTCATATGAAACAGTCCTTGCCTGCCTTGGCAATTTTTTTTCCTCTCCCTCCAATTGGTGATACAAATCTGAAAAATCTGAAAACCTTAATTCCCCCTTCCCTACATGTAGTTTTTAGTGTTGAAGGATGCTTTCTTCATGTCTCAAGCACATGAATGATGTCAAAAGATTATGGGGAAGAAAATCACTAGGTCACAAGAGAATGGCTGAATATTTAAAACTCTAAGGTAGTCCTAGGAAATGGGTATCAATTGTGAGCAAGAATTGCCCTGAAGAAAGTAAAACAGTAAAATTACTGGCATGAAATGGCACAAATGAAATGGAAAAAACATGAAACACAGTGAAATTAAGTAAAGAAGGGGTTTCTTCAGTCTGCTATACACTACTATGCACAGCTTGCAATGACCGAAACAGGAATTTGCACTTACAGGAAGAATTATTTCAGGCCTGAAATATAACAGCAACTGGTGAAAGACAATTCAGTGCAGAGCAGTATTTTATTTTAGATGGGAAAAGCAGAGTTAGTCATCTCCAGACCCAGAACTCAGGCATGCAACCAGTCTGCGAATCGCTTACTGATAAAGGCTTTTTGTCTGTTTTAATCAGTGGATATGTATTTGTAAAGATGCCTTTAAAGCTGATTGCCTAACTTACAGGCTATAAAAATAATTCATCTCCACAAACTTGAGCACACAACCATGTTTCTTAGAATCCATACAATCCTTTGGCCTGGAGCCAGGGAAGAGTGTTCTTCCCTACATGAAAAAATTGCAAGCATATCTGGCTCAGTAATCCATTTCTAAGAATGACTGCTACTACATCTTTCTAAGGAAAATACAGGAATCCCTAGTGATTGGCAAAGTATAACTCACCCATAGGTCCTCTAATAGCCTATTCCCTAACAGCAAATAATTTAGCATTAAAACATGATATTTAATATCCCTTCCAAATTTTTTTTTTTTTGGTAATAGCCTTGATATTCTAGATAGTCATATATAGCCAATGACTTTTTGGATTGTGATAAATTTGTAGCTCTGTGACACAGAACTAGATAGTAAGTTATTAAGCTTTGAGATAAAGAAGGGTAACTTTTAAAAAACAAATAAACAAAAAAACACTGTAAAACTCATCCATGTTGCAAATAAAGGGGAGAGACCAAAGTGCACCTTTTTGAGGCCCCAAAGGCTGATATCTGCAGGCTCCTGAGAGGTTAGCAAAGAGGCCATGACATCATATGCAAGAAGAGGGGACAGCATGCATTTTTAAAGGATATAAAAAGAAAAGAACATTATTAGATTAAACACTGGCTACGTACTGAATCTACACTTGCTGTTTATGAGGATCCTGCAGTGCAAATACCACTGCTAAATGGTTGCCAAAAAAAACCCCAAAAAACAAAAAACAAACAAAAAAACCCAAAACAAGTGAGGAAAAAAAGGGTTGTTTCATTTTGTTTTCTTTTTAAATGACTAGAAACTGCTGTTTCAAGGTTTAGCCAAGAAAGAGATTTTTACTGCTACCCTATAAATCCCTCAAAACATAGAATTATAATGGAAATGCTGAGGTAAGTGGAGTGCCATGCATGGCACTGACACTTTGCATTATATAATCCAGGGAGAATGAAGGTTGGGAGATCTATAAAACCTAAGTAGAATCAAGATGTATGAAAGAGCAGAAGAGCAAGTAGAAATGTTGAATATTAAACTGTGGAGAATACTACTACTAACAATAAAGTTTCCTATATGCTGAATATGCTTTTGGTTGGCTGAAGGTGAAAGACCGCAGAGCTCCATTAAAACTAAAACAGAGATTCAAAAGGCTGCTCAAGTAACTACTTTTGGTTCTGCCTTTTTTGAGGAGGTAGAAAAAAGAAAGTTACCTAACAAAAAGATAGTATTTTCTGATGTTCTGATTGCTGAAAGCTATCTCAGAATGTATAAATAAATAACCTGAGAACATGCAGAATAAACGGGAGTTCCAAACATAGGCATCTCACCACCCTGGCTGTAACCAGAATCAGAATATAAATTTAGACAACTGTACTTCTTCTACAGGTTCACTGATTGCAGCTTAAACTCTTGATAAAAAGTTAGCCCTGATGCCTTTCTTCCAGAAAAAGGCCAAAGTTACCAAGCAGTGACTGGAACTCCGGCTCAATACATACATATGTCCTAACAAAGACATTAATGGCAATCCTGTTCCCACTTAGCTAGTTCCCAAACCTACATCAAACACCGAAAGAACAGCCCAGAATTGTAACTCTGGGTATTTTAGAAAGAAGAACAAAGGGGTGACTGGAAAATGTGTTGGCATGGATACCTGGCTAGCAGGGGTAATGACAGCAATGACAATGTGGTGACATTGCCTGAAATCTGCTGGTAATGATGGCCATCATGCCAACACCTCCACTCTGCCTGTTGCCTTAACACGATGTACTTTTCACACCTTTGTTTCTGTCATGCAGATGTGATTTCTGTTTGGGAACAGCCTGTGTAAGTTTTTGCTGTAAATGAGGTAGAATTACCCAGAAACTGAGGTATATATTTAGCAAATAGATGTCTGGTTTCTTTTGTGGAACATGTGCCGTCAATAATGTGTGAATTAACTAAGGGTACATGTCCTCTGAGGGACACTGTTATCACTGTAACTTTATTGATGTAGCCTGAAAAGTAAACTTTACTAACGGGGGTCAGTTTTACAAACATACAGGTTATCATAGTGTAACTACTGCTGAGCAGGTAAGGGATTCTGTATATTCCTTTTATACTACAGTAACTGGGCTGTGACAGGTAACATTCAAAAAGAAACAACAGCTTTCTCACCCTACATTGTTATACCAATGTAACATTCAAACATAGATGAGATCTCAGGAAAAGTCAGGCTGGGCTGGACCTCACTTGCATTCAGAACAAGCAATGGCACCATCAATGACGTCCAGTCTGAAATTTTCACAAGATGTTTCCTGGTTTTCAAACTCTACTAGAATATACTTATCAAATTGTTCTTTGGTGCATTCCTCAAATTCTACTTGACTTGTGCAATTTAAGCCAACAAAGAAAAATTTGCATGGTCCCAAGCTGCTTCACTAAGCTAGTCCCACATGATTAAATAGACCTGCAAATTCCCATACCCTTAGATTGTTAGAATCCTATATTGGAGATTGAATTTCCATACATATTATGTCCATGTTCAGGGAATCACAACTGACACGCATGCTTTAATCCAAGACAACTTATAGAGCTGGGGTGCAGTTAGATATTGTGCTGGTGAACAGCATACTGCCCCAGGCTTTGTGCGGTATCATGGATTTTTTCCCTTTTGCGACTTTTAGTCCAAATATAGTAGTGGACATGCAAAGTGGTCTCTAGGCATGTGGAGGTCCCTCAGCATATCAGGCTTGACAGATCTATATTCGAGTATCTTGACCCTTCTTCTGACTGAACAGTTCTGTACAGACCTTGTCATCATACTGAAAAAAAACCCCAAACATTTCTTTCAATCCAATCACAGTTTTGAGCAAGCATCCTCAAGAACAGGCTTCTCATTCATGGAACACTGATCTTCCATGTATTGTTATCAGACTACTAGAAAAACAGACTTACTCAACCTCATATGGGAACATGGGAAGAATATGTGTTCTGTCCTTTGCCAACTGGCTTTGAGATCTCACCCCTACTGCATCCATCCATTCTATCTTTGGCATGAAATATGCCAAAGGGTACACCAAAAGACAGGGCTGTGGCCAAGCTCTTTCAAGGAATTATCAAGATTGTTGCATGGGTAAAGTAAGCCTGAATCTATAAGAGCTTTAGTTACAAGAAAGGCCTGTGCACATTCCCAGTCCTGAAAAGTGTGTTGTAATTCTCCTTAAAAAGTACAGCAAGTTCTTACCCCAATCAGATCTTAAATGACAAGTTGGTGCATATATGCTAATTAAAACCTTTTAAAAGGTAAAGGTTCACCCGTTGGATTCTTAAATTTGTCTAAAAATTGTTAGGGTTTTTAATTTTTTTTTTTTTTAAACAGACTTACCAAGAGCAGAAGGGCACACCACTGATACTAAAGCTTATTCTGCTAGCTGAACAATGCAGGAACATTATGTCACTGGGAGGTAGAACTTCACAAGCATGCAAGAAAGGCTAAGAGCTTTGCCAACACAAATTATCAGACAGAACCTCACTGGAAAAAATGAGGCACAAAGATCTAAGTGAAGTGTAAAACTTAGTGAGACTTGAATGACATGTTGACAGATACCACTCCACTCTCTTGCTTCCTATCAGAACCCAACAGCCAAAGCAGAGATTCCTAAGCAGTGTTTTTACAGGCTAGGCTTAGTCCCTCCCCATCTTATCAGTTGCCTTCAAAGGGACTGTGGGTGGATCTCCTCCAGCGAAAAAAAACCCAAAACAAACCAACAAAAAACCCCACAGAAGTGCCACCTCTTCCATACAAATATATTGGCGCAACCACAGAGGTTTTGCTTGAGCTGAGAAAACACACCTGGCTCTTCTAAAGGAGAAATTAAAGAATTCGTGCTTCAGCCCTCAAGCCTTGAGTGGCCTTAGAGAAGAGGAATAGCTAAGGAGAGAGTCTAATCAGGATGCAGGGAAAATCAATACTCACTTCTTGATATGCCTTAGGCAGGAAGGAACAGTTTAAGCTTGAGACATTTTTCTGCTCTTTCTGCACAAGAAAATGTGCTGAAGACACAGTGCACAGGTGAGAACACAAAGGTAGGAGAAGGCTTTCAGGAAGACTAAAAGCAATCCAAATAATGTTATACCCTAAAGTTCTTTGGGAAATCTTATCTTCTAGTAGTTTCCTAGTTTTGCTGCATGAGAAATCTTTCTATACACCACTCAAAGTTGTCCAAAGTAACGTTTTCAGGGATAAAAGCACACCATTGTACTGTTATTTTCTGACTTGGGTGTGGAATACAATTATTTAAGACTCAGTGGGAGAGTATGAAAGGAGCAGGAGTGTAATTCCAGTTCAGGAAAAACTCCAATAACTGACAACAAGTAAGAAATACAAGATAGATGCATTGTATTGTAGGCGTGAGTCCCATTGGCTGGAAACCCTGACTCTCCCAGCAGGACTCAGTTACATAGCAACTCCTGAGGGCAGATTAACCCTTTCCCCGTTAACATATCTGGAATGATTTAAGAGAGCTTTTCCTTCTCCTGCTACAGAATAATTTCATAGGTTTGCAGAAATGGTTTGGAAAAAAATGAGTTGAATGCTACCAGGGTAAAAGCAAAGCTATCTGACTCACCACAGGATACTGATGGTACAATGAAAAGAGAATGCAGGGAGTTCATATTGGTCTAAATGATATTCTATATCATCAGGTTTTGTGACATATGTAAAACACAAAATGTATTTCTCATCGAATAGTTCGTGCTTAGTCTGTGGGGAGCCTATCCAGAATGCATTTATCAAATACCAATGGTCTTTCTCACCCAAATTCTGCCCACTCATTGACTTCTGTCTAGATAATTACTGATGAATTAAAGAGTCCTCAGCTGGCATAGATAGTACTTAATTAATCTATTTTTCACCATGAGAGAATGTGTTGCTTTCATTCAGAATTGTACAGGTTGATTATTGTAAACTCTGAAATAACTCCTGCAAATCTTATAATACTAGTTGGTTTTCTTCTAATAGTGCTTTCTAATTACTGACAAGTAATTTGATTAATTTGGGAATCTCTATTTATTTCATCACAGCATTTTCCCCGTTTTGTTTTTAGAACTAGATTACACTTTGGTGTATACATATCAAATGTAAGCACTACTACTATATACTATTAACATAGCACTATTCATGCTCTTCTGGTTATCAGAAATAACAAAGTTTGAACCTAAAAAAATCAAAATCTAAGACGAAGACTCTTAAAGCTCTCTATTTTTAAAATGTTAATATTCGGTTACATTAGTTTTCTCCCTTGTAAGAGAGCTAGACGGTCCCTGGGGACCAGGAAGGGCACATTCCTCACTCAGGGCATCCCTGGTGTGGTCACACTCCACTGCTTTGAGCCACAGTTGCACACTGTTAGGAAAAAGGAGCTACTACGTTTCCAGAGGAGAAAATAAGAGATCAGGCTGATGTGATATTACGCTTACTTTTGACTGTCTTCTGGTCACAGTGAGTGAGCTCTGTCTATTTCCTCTTTTCTTTCTTTTTACAGGCAGTATTGGACTCATGGTAGAACGGGCATTAAACAATGCTTGGAAAGACAGGCACCAGTGACACTGCCTTGATTCAGAAAAGCAGGGTAAGATTATACCTTTCCTTTATTCTAGAAGACCCAAGGACACTCTTACCTGAAGGTTAAAGGAGAAAAGCCTTGAACGAGGTCATCTTCTGCTCCTCTTCCCCACCCACCATTCTTACACATGGACACAGCAGGTCCTGTAACACACATCTCCCACCAACATCTCTTCATGAAGTAAAATCACTGCTCAGCAACAGCTCCTCAGCTCCCATTCAGACCAGTCAGAAGAAACCACAACCCTGTTAAAGTTTCTTTTTTGTTTAGTTGCTTTCAAAAAAACAGGTAACCTTTGTGTGTTACTGAAAGGACTATCTACATGGTTAAGATATGCCTTGCTTTTCTAAACATTTCATATTCTAAAATTTCATCTGCATTTTCTTTCTATGGCTGTCATACATCACTTGCAAATCCAGGTGAGATCAAAAGATATAATTTAAAATTATATTTATTATTCAATTTGGCTTCTTGTATTATATCTTGAAAACACATCTTGAGTTACTAGGCTGCTGACTTTCATAGAATTCAGAGTACCAATATAGTGGGTGGGAAATTAGTACAAACAGAGCCCCTTCAGAAATATTTTGTGATCTGAAAATTAATTAGGAAGAATCAATTTAATTTCATATTATGGAGGGTTTTTTAAAGTTCATATTTTGCTGTCATTATTCAGGAAAAACTATCACTGACACCACTGGAAAAGTAGCCTTTAAAAGGGTAAAACCTGAAGAACCACGTTCAACATGCTTATGGTCTGTTGAAAGTACCTTTTTATATAAATGCCAACACAGACCTATCAAATATTTGTGTTCTTCATTAAACTAATGCCTCCCTGCACCATAAACAAGATGGTGCAAAATATAGGTGTAGTCCAATGTCCTCCTACTAAGGTAGGCGGTATCAAAATAAATTTGCAACCATATCATTATATCAATCTCCACTATTACTGCATCAGTACTATAACCATAATTAACTAGCTGCAGGTCAAATTTCTAATAAATCTTTAGAAATTAAATGTATAATTTGTCAAAACCACATGTCTTCATAAATTGATTATTCAGAATTTAGAAGCTTTTTAATTAGGAAGAAATTTATGCAATACCATGTGTAATAATTACGAATCAGCTCTTCTGTGATATTTTTGTACATCAGCAAAAATTAAAACATTGGAAAACATTACCAGGTCATTGCAGTATTTCAATGTCAAAAGAAACACAGTGTTTAAATGTAGAGGTTAAAGATATTTTCCCGTATCTTTTACATCTTATATAGCTTTATGATCTCAGAACTGGAATCATTAACCAAATACAAAATCAATGAGAAAAAGATTTAATCTGACCGTTTTCAAGCGCAGAGTCACTAAAAATTATTTATGTCACTGTAATACTTTTTTTCCCATGGTTCTATAGTTTTGTTAAACAGCACATATTCTAAGTCAAACTTCCATTTTACGCTACACTAAAGAATATTTTGCCTCTCTCATCCCTTCCAGTTAAAATTCTGAAAGAGTTTAAAACTTTACAAACATCACCTTTGTAATAAGCGTCAAGATGAGGGGTATAACCCTGGCTGCCAAATAGTAAATTAGAGAAAAAGAAATTTAAGTGATATTCGTTCATGGCACACAAGAAGCAAAAATTGTACCCCAGCTCCCCTGCTCTCCCCTCCTGTGCTTTCACCACGGGCCTATTCAAACTCTGCACCCCCACAAGGGCTCTGGGTACTTCTATCAACATTTCATAGAAGAAGATTTTTTTTGACAGAGAACACAAAAGCTGCTTTGTGTGAAGTCTGGACACTTTTTTTCTACCTAATAAAAACATGAATAGAAGTGGGACCTCAGCAAGCATATGGCAGAAAGTCTGGACTAACTGAAAAAAAGGGGCCTAGAAGAGTTTGCTCTCTGCCATTCCCCACCGTGTTTACTGGTGAATGTATATGGTGTAAATAAGGAGTATGCAGAGTGGCCCATAATGGAACATTGTTTATGTGCACATCCTGGCAAATGCATATACAGCATGGAGACTATTTCCAAGCAGAACATAAACACAAAAGGGGAGTGATGACAAACAAGTATTCCAAGGCAAGAAAAATGTTATTCCATATACAAACCAAACAAACTAAAGTGGTTTCTCCCCTGCTAGGATCCAACTGGCAGATCTCAGCTGCACACACTATGTAGCTGTTAAAGAAATGAGAGACATTCCAGGCTTACTGGTTGGCTTTCTTTTTCTTAAGAGACCTTATTATGCTCCCAATATTAAAAAGAAAAACACAGTTAATATTTTATTTTACTCTCTTGTGAAAACACAACAAAACAAAACAGCCCTTTCTTTCGGCCTGAATAAGAGCTGGGAAGATAGAGCTGATGCCAAGAAAACACCGTAAGGAATTAAGACACAACTTTTCTATTTCTAGTTCCCACTGAAAGATAGAGATGGTTCTTTCTTCTGCAGGTCTCTCCAACAAACCTATTACATGACTTTAGCAAGTGACACCAGTGTGACAACAACTTAAAGGTTTCATGCTCCTGGCAGATTTTTTTTTTTTCTTTTAATCATTACTCATATAAAGGAAGAGGATTTAGAAAACCCAAGACCCTGCAATTTCAAGATAGCAAACCAGGGGCGTGAACCTTTTTTTGTGTGCTTGCTTCTGGAGAACAGAGTATCGTGCTTTGACAGCTCTATGTAAATAAATGAGTGTAATTTTGTTCCTTTAAAACTAGCTTCAGACACCCAAGTAAAGGAGGAAGAGAAGATGACAAGTAGGAGAACAGACAGTAGAGTGACAAGAACCACAAAAAAACCCCAAACTGATAAAGCAGAGCTTTTAAAATAATTAATAGGCATTTTTTGGATATTAGATACTAGAAGCTAGCAGCTTTAGTAGATCATAGGATGTCCAGAACAAAAATACTTTGTGATGTCCTACACAAAAATGCAGAGCCAGCCTGTGATTTTAGCCTATTTTAAGGTACTCAGAGTGTGTCTCACTTTCTCCAAAGCTCTAGATATAGACCAAAAAAAATTGAAATACAAGTGCAGAACTGGGGTGTGCACCTATAAGTAAGATTTCTGCTAGTCTGTCAAAACGTGGATGCAAACGTCCCATACTCTGCCTTTGTGAACTCTTGGAACTTGGGTGCATCACTCACTGGGAAGTGATAGGGTGGGGAATACTGGTAGTACTTTTACAATATAGTCCTGTAAAGGTAGTAACTTTACAATCCTTTATGGATTCACATTATTCTTTGATTTTCCTTTTTTCATGTATCACTTCCATTATACAAGACTGAAAGTACCCTCACAAAGCCTCTCAGTGGTGACTGGTTTAATATTATTACTTTTCAATTAAAATCACACTTTAGAATCCAAAGGAGGCTTATTTAATTTTACTTTTTTTTAAATTAGCCCTGAATGCACACCTACCTCATCCCAGCATGACCTTATGCATGCCCACTGCTTGGGTTTCTCTTCAGCTGCTTGCAGACTTGTACAGAGCCTTCACTGTGCTTCACAAAACAACACATTTCTCATAATTACTCTTGGCTGCATGGACCACTTACAGCATGGTGACAGTGAGGGTCACACCAATGCCAAGTACAAGCTCCCATGTTCTTTCCTCATTACAGAAGGTATTTCTGGTGGCTGAATACCTTCTGCATACTACAGCTGTGGGCTGTGTGAAGGGAAGTTTTTTGTGATGTGTGCTACACTGGGCAACAGTAAGGCAAAAAGGAGGATCTGTGATGGCTGTTGCAAAGCCCACTCAGAGTGGGTGCTTTAAAGGTTTTAAATAAAAGGGGTTTTAGTAAGTCTCCACATCTTACTACTTAATTCTTAAAGAAAGATACTAAACTATGGGAAGAATATTAAACAAATTTGCCAAATGTATAAAATTCATAATGAAATTTAAAGAATCTTTTTATTCTCTTCTTCAAAGTTTCACCAGTCAAGCGAGCCACCCAGTTTTCATGTGAGAAATTTTCAGCTTTAAGGACTAAGAAGAATGGCCTACAAACATGACCAGACTGGCATGTTGAAAGGCTAGGAAACGGAGGGATAAGGAAGAAGTACTCCAAATTACTAGCACTAAGCCTTTTAATTTGTATGTCAGCATTAAGATTTATTTTACATTTGAGGGTGACAAGACTGAATAATTCAGAAATGCTAAAGTGAATTCAGGACCTGCAAAAGAGGCAACAAAGGTACTGGAAAGGCACTGTGAAAACACTCTGAGACCAGCTTTGTATTCCTTACTAACTGTTGTCAAAGATGTGGAATCTTACACATTGTTTACTAGACAACTACATAAAAACTAGTATTCTTCATATACTACTCCCATCCCTCTTTAAAATTAAAATTGAGTTGTTATTTTAACCCTCCTCAAGTATGTAATATAGCGATGATTGTAAATCTTTATGATCACAAAATCCCTTTGATTTATCCCTCAGTTTACTAGCTTTAACAAACATAATCCTAAAAACAATACAGAGGAAGATCATACAGACCTTCAAATGATAGCGAGGGAGGAGGGAATGACTACAGAAGTAAAGCTACAGCTTCAGGGCTCAAGACTTTCCTGTTGGGAGGCTTTCTGAATGCTGCTAATAAGGTCCCGCCAGTGGAACCAGAAGAGTATCTTCATAAAAAAAGGCCCTCAGTGTGGGAAGATACAATTTCCAAAAAATTTTTAATAAAAAGCTAATAGATTTGGGACCTAAATATAACAATAGACATAAGTATGTCTAAATACATAGGAAAACATGAATATTATTAAAGGTGGCAAGTCCAGCCTGCCTACCCCCCACCTCCAGATCTGTAGTCACGAACATGAGGATGTTCAAAGCTTATGTGAGGATACCAGACCAGCTCTTCACTATTAGTGACCATATGGCAACAGCCAGTTAAACATACAGAAAGAATTATTTCCTTTTCTGCTCAGTATTCCACGCTGTGACAGCCAGAAGAAAATACATGGATATTTATGTCTTCAAAGCAAAGTATATCTGCCTTGTCTATCAGCCTTGGCCTTAGCTGAGATGCAGTCACCACCCTGCATCACAACTGACCCTCTGAACATTTTGAGAATCTCTATTAAACCAACATTTTAGCACTAACTCTCCTATATGAATTCCAGGGGGTCTGTGTACAGGCGTGGCAATTCCTTTTGACTGTACCTACATAAATACAATGGGCCAGAGCTCAGTTCTAGCCCTGAGGCTTAGCTTGCATTCAAAGCATCTCTCACTCCATTACAGTACTGGCTTGGGGATAACCACAGACACAGTTCCTCGATCAGCTGCCCCTGATCCACGCGTGGCATTGCTGGGGAGAAGAGACCTGCGTGCTGTCTGTCAGTATGGACAACTCACAGGACACCACCTCAGCCCATGCCCTGACCCTGCTTGTCTTTTTGATAGCCTTTGAACCCCTTCAATTCACTCTCTCCACCAACATGGCCAGGAGCTAAGCAAATCAAAGAGTTTCCTATGGCTTTTGCTGACTCTCAGGACAGTTCACCACACTCTAGTGGAGAAAGAGCCCATGTGAGTAGGTGTGAGACTTCAAGCCCACAAGAAGTTCCTGAAAACAAGAACTGCAGCAGCCACTGTCTTTTCAAGCATCATTGCTAGCAGAGGGCTGGAGTCCTTCCTTGAGTGCTCTTTGCTGTCTCTAGAGCTGTGTGGTTTGGGGAAGAGCTGTCTCCACTTGACTAGCAATACTTAAGAAACATTTTTATGTGCTCACTGGATCCACACAAGAAATCTGACCAACTACCTTCAGGAACCATTCAAAAATTTTGGAGGCTTCCAGCTGGCTCAATTGTTCGCCTGTCTTGGGTACTCACATATCTTATATAACATTTCCTTATTAATAAACACAGAATTTTTATGAGGTTTTTATTGCCTAATATTTAAGCATATATACAGTAAGTCAGTGCCTTCAGTGACATCATCCTCCTCTTGTGCTGAGATCTGGAGATGTATCTGATGAAAGAGTGAAAAGGGTTTTTTTAAATTTTTCTCTCCTGCATGTATCTCCCAAATAGGCTTGGCTTATGCAGGAGTGATGTAATGCCTCTTTTGAAAACATTCTTAAAGGGTCAAAAAGTAGGAAAATATCCCTTGAACACACCAAGAGGACAGCTTATCACATGAGAGTTCTGGTCACCTATTCGGAGTTTAACTACAACCACAACATGTGCTTAGTTGTGGCGCTGGCACGTGAAACTGGAGGTGAGCTTGCTGGTCACTTACATTTCATTAGTACAATGAAGCTTGTACTGGTTTCTTATCAGTGAGAAGAAAAAGTGCCATGATCACAAAATCCCTATGCTTCCCCTAAGTGTAAAATTTGGAGCTGAGACAACCCAGATGCCTAAGCTTATCACACCAACAAAAAATTCCCTTCTGGGAGGAACCTACCCTATCTTCTCTCATTACTTTGGTCCCAATTCTGTCTATTTATTACCTAGTCATCATAGCCATCATTATCTTTGCCCCTGTCTAGCTAAAAGAACTTTGGCCAAAAAGGCAATCAATGTGTCTAGTAAGCTCTCCATGCCCACCCAGGACATTCACTGTCAACAAGGAGACAGGACTGCTTCCAGCATGACTGTGTTGGTCACCTAGTTAAGATGCCAGGAGGGAAGGGATACACTCCTTAGCAGCTTTCATGAAGGCCAGTCTCTCAGCCAAGGAGCCAAGGCCAGCCAGGCCTTGCCCAGTAACCCCCAGGGAGAAGGCAGGCTACAGCGCCACACAATGGACTAGTGTACAGCTGAGCACTATGGCTAAGGGATAGAAATCCTTTCAGTGATCCCACCCAAAAGCAGGAATCACTGGCAAGCCAACAGCAGCGCACCCCTGCTACTCAGAGAGGGAGAAGTTGGCATGAGACATGACTGTGTAGCTTCCTGTAAAGGGAACTTTTAACAGCAAAATCTGTAGACCTTATTCTGTCAGAAGCACTGCAGCTTCTTTATCTTCAACAGGGTTTGTTCACATTCAGCACATTAAAATGAGACCACCTCTTAATGAACAGGGCTGATGGCAAATACTTTATCACTAGATAGAACCACTTAAAATCAGACAGTACTGGAGGTTGACAATCTAGACCTAAACACCCTCCTGAGCTAATCATGTTGCTCCTAGGGAAAAAACTATGAAAGAAATATGACACTTAAACACAAAATTGACATGTTTTGCATAGGAATAAGATGGAGTTATTGAGCAGAACAGTTTTTTAAAGCATTTCTGTGAACTCAATTTGGATCTCAAAATATCTAATTTGTTGGTTTACATGATATTTCCATGGCTGATAAACTATGTTCAAACATATCAGGCAGAGGATGGCCTACTTGCTTGAAGTTCTAATTGTCAATTTTAATGGATGGCTAGCAATCCAGTGTTAGGGGAAAAGAACCTAGAAAGAATTATATGAGAGAAAAAAAAAAAAGCATTTTCCATAACTTTTTATGCTTTAAATTCATGCCTTCAAAGCCAAGTGCATGCCACTGAAGTGAAGGATTTAAAAGTTGTGTGGGTCTGTTGTTGTTTATAAGAGCTGGGATACTGGGAAGTCAGTGTGGTTGGAAAAGTGGATGAACGAACATCTTTACTGCCACAGCAAAAAAAAAGTTGATACTGATTTTTATTATCCATAGTGTAGATGTCACAAAAAGCTACACAGCTGTAAATCCACTGGAAATAAGTTACTCTGAATTGTTGCTGGTCCATTATAGCAGAATTTGACCTGACATGAAGGCAGAAGAACAACTCTGCAACTGCATTTATGGAAGAAAATAGTAACATAATATATTCTTTGCTTAAGAACCCAAGGAAATATTTAAACACTGACATAAACTAGTTTTCCTATTAAAAAATTCATTGCTGAATTTTCAGGGCCACAGTAGGCTTTCAGATAGTATGATGTAGCACTAGTATGAATTTGGACCAGCATTTTCAATCCAAACATTTAAAACTAAGATAAATATATTTTTATGTGCCAAGTATTTATGGTTCACAGACACACTGATAATGACTGAGTCGGGCAGGACAGATCCACTCCAGCAGTGAATTTTAGGGATGCGGCCCCTGCTTGCATCAAATTAAGGTAACTATGCTGCTGAACCACAATCACAACATGAAAAGCCAAAGATCTCTAAAAATACTCAGGCTCATATAGGTGGAAACAGAGTAGCAAAGTTTGGTCAGTTACTGAGGGCTAGTCTGATCCTATCATTAGCATAACTTTTTAAATGAGATCTTAACAATTAAAAAAAGCAGTATCAACTTAAAAAATACATGGCAGCCTTAGAAGTTAAGAAAAAGGGCATATATCACATTTGAGCCAGAGGAAAATAAGTACCATGAAAAGTAGTACTTTTTGTTGTTTTAGTTTTTGTTTTTGTACAACTTTACTTATACACAGGATGCAAAAACTCTGCAGAAATTTTTAACACAAGCAGAATTTTAAGGTGATCTCTATCTACTGCAAAAGTAATTTACATTTCCATTATCAGTCTTAAATCTTTCCTGAGAGTCTGAAAGCCGAAGCAAGTTTCCTAATCTCAGCCACTGTCTACATGACCCATTCAAAAAGGAACCCTCAAAGCTCAGGCTCCTTAAATCAACTCCATTTGGTGCGAGGCTGGGTTTCCTGCTTGTTTGCTTTTGGCCTTCCTGCATATTGGTTCAGGACTTAGGGCCGAGCTCAGCTGCAGAGATAATGCAAAATCAGAACGATTCTTTTCCTCTGGCTGCCAAGGAAATCCCTGCTTTAGATTAGAAAATAACTAATGATTGTGTGTCCCTGTATGCTTTGGAGTAGGGCCCCTTATTTTATCTACATGGCAGCTACCTGTCAACGTGTGGTGCTTGGAGTAGCGCACTGGGAGTTCATACACACCAAGACTATCTAAACAGACCATTAAGTGCTAGTAAAGTAACACATGTGAACGACAGGTCAATAAATTTTAAACAACTTATGTTCACTGCAAAGACCTGGCTGTTCTAGAACAAGCTGTGTTTACATAAAATCAATTTTTACAAGCATCTAAATAATTACGGAATATACTGCAATAATAATTATATTCTAAGTTCAATATAATAGTTCCAAACAAATTCAATGTATCACTTGCTTGTTTACACAATTCCTCCCCCCTCCCTTCCCAGGTCTTGCCTCTTAAATAACTGCTCCTCTTTACAGAAGATGTTCGAATTCCACCTTGTGTCCAAATGAGGAGGAGTTGTTACTTTTTATACTAAAGTGCCCTGATGCTCATCCCACTGCATATGTAGGTGCAAAATGACTGAGAGGTCAGTAAATCACAATTCTAACCTCTGTTGTTATTTTACCCCTTCTGACAATATTTGCCAATATTTATTTAAAATCAGATTACTTACCCAAAGCAATCTATGTGTTAACTGAAAATTAGAATTATCCAAATTCAATTTTGGATCAAAAATTCAAAAGCTTTGGATTAAATGAAGGTTGAGATCTCAACTTCCTGTTCTTTATACAGTATCAGTCTAATAATTTAAAAGCTGCATATGCATACTCAAATAAACATACACACATGCCACATGCGCTCACACCCAATTGCAAGTAGATGGCAAATAAAAGAATCCAAATTTCACAATAAAGACTAAACTAAATGTTATCCATAGCTACAATGGCAAAGACATTGGCAAACTGATTTACAGGGCTGAGTTTTCACCTCAGTTTTGTTGCTTTTCAGCTACAGGCAAAAGAATTTAGCATGTTGTGAGCGCTATAAATTCACATTTGCCACAAGAACCCATGATGCCATCTGTTCCCTGGAGCGTTTACATAAAGTATGCCAATGCAAACCATCTGCAAACTGTTCTTGCATGCGAATTCTTGTGATAATGCAATGTGGTACATTTGCAATTTCAAGCAAAGACCACTTGAGCTTCTTTGTAATTGCCATGCTTAACTCAGATTTCTATAGAAACCTCTTTAGAGCAGGATTGTGGGGTATTTTGTCGGTGGTTTAGCTGAAGTCCTTGATGTTAACTCTACCATTGTTTTCAGGTTTCATTACTGCAAGATAATAGTGCACCTTAAGGTAAGGGTGAAAGGAGGGAACACAGAGAAGCAGGACATCCTCCATTCCCTTGAGCTAAGGAGTATTAAAAAAACTCTCAGCCCTCTGGAAATAAGAGAGCAAGACCTTTGCTACTTACATTAAGCACTGGATTGTATGAACTGTGGGTTTGCAAAGCACTGCAGTTCTTTGTATCCACTGGAGAATTATATCTCTGCTTCTCCTTTTCACAACTCACATTTTTTTTCTTCTTGCTATTTTAAAAAATTGATGGGAAACAAAATGCTTATGAATGACACGCTGATATGCAGTGATATTGTGAGCAGCAGTGGAAAAGGCAGAAATCCCTGCAGATCCCCCAGCAGTTGGGGCCCTGGTTAACTCTTTGCTAAGCGGATTAATTATTGAGCCTCTAAACCATTTTCTAGGTTTCTCCAGTTGGTATCTAAATTTTAAATAACCATTTACTTCCCCACACAGTGAATTCAAGTGTAGAATTCCCTATCTTGGATCAAACTAGCTACTATGAGTAATCTGTGTGCATGTGTGTTCTGCTTCCTTTTCTGATTTGCCATAAAAAGGAGTGGCCAGTATCACCACTTAGTCATACTTCTTTAGGTAGCACAATTTCACACTTCTGCTGCTATCACGTACAATATAACTTCGCTCTTCCCTACTACTCAAACATGCCTTTAGTAAAAGCCACTGAGGAAAACAAAGATCTGGCGGAGCGCTTGGGTGACTCCCCTCAATTAGCCAGCCTGACACAAGTGACACACCCGTGCTGCTGCCACTCTCCAGCTATGAGCCCAGCTGACTCCAGTGCATTAGCTGATGGTGAAGAGTGTATTAAAGACTGACTGTAGAAACGATTAGCAATACTTAAAAGATTCAATCAGCTTGTAATTTGGCTCAGTATGTGCTTGTGCTCTATGAAAATGACAGTCTGAATTTTTCCCACTCTGTGTTACTACTGGGAAGTTTCTCTTGACAGCTATTCCCATACACCAGCCTTAAACTAAATCCTAGTAAAACTAGTTCAGAGATTTTGATTTCTATCACTCATTCACTTCAGACAATGTTAAAAATTGTGAAGGGTGGCATATATCATATGAAACTTTGACAGGGAGTTTTCATTTGTTTACATGCAGAGGCTTTATTTTCCATTATCTTGGTTTTAGTAATGGACATATTTAGCGCTGACATATATGGTGCACATCACATCCCTCCCAACATTTCTACAGCCAGTGAATGCCAATTTTTAGTGCCAAATCTGCCTTTCTTCAGCAAATCTGCTTCCTAGTTCCCTCCTGAGCCTCTGGGACTAGTACTCACTCCAGGCTGTTTTCCAGAGTGGGTAATATCATGCTTTGTTGGGAATTTTCAGCACGCTCAAAATTTATGCAAAAGAAAAAAAGAGATGATCAAAGCAGCAGGAATACCTGAGCTTCTCTGCCTGTGGTAGCTCACTTTCACTGAGCAAGCCCAAACAGCATCTGTCACTAAAGCAATGGATTGTTTTGCTCAGACATCTGTGGGTCACATTATTTCACAAGGCTGCAGCAAGAGGGGAAAGTAAAACTGAGGCAGGTTATTAATCACTTACCGTTTCCTGTACGACATAGAGGAAATAATCAAGCAGTATAGTGGGTTATAAAGGGAGATTCCTGAGAAACAAAAATATGCACTTCATTTAAGGCATTGCAGGAGGCCGTGTGATAGAGGATGATTCAGTTTGTGGAAATTTGGCTTTATTTTATTTATGAGATTAAGTAACTGACAACAGCTGCCACATCTAAATGAGGGTATGATGGCATTCACCCAGCAACTGAGAAGAGCAGCGCTTTGGATTTACAAGTCTTCTCCATTCATATCCAAAATGCACAGGGCTTGCAGGGTGGAACAAGCCCAAACTACTCTCAGTGATGATATTACACGACCAGATCTGGAGGGAACTTGCCCCATATAAATTAATGCCAGCCTTAACAAGACTAACTTTGATTCATCGATATACGCAGCTGTGTCCTCACTAGGGAGTTTTCTGGCTACATAGGATTTTATACATCTGTCAGCTTTAAATCAGGGATCCAAATATAGACTGCAGCATGCCAGAACACTCCATCAATTTGTCCCTTTCCCTTGGGCCTATAAAGCACTAAATGGGCAGAGACTCATCAGTGAAGGATCAAGTCCTGATCCTACCCACACCTTGTAGTCCTGTTAAGCTCAGCAGTGCAAAACGGGAGTCAAAGGAAACAAAGCTGCACCCCATTTTTAAGTATCTCCCCCACACACTGCCCCAAATTTTCAATGTACAGCAGAATGAATTTTTTTCCACTTTTCCTCCTGCCATGCAAATGTGCAGGCAGTTTCCAGCAGCTAGCAGTGTGAAAAGTCAAAGGGTACACAGCATCAGCAATGACAAACACCAGACTGAATTAGACCATTTTCTGAATCATCATTTCTGTGATGAATAAGGGAGATAAACTTCCTTTGAAGAATTTTCTAAAGCTACACTGAAACAATCACCCAAAACACAGCAAAAGTGGCTCACACAAAAGGAAGGATATGGAGGCCACGTTCTGTGGTTTTGTGTGGCTTTTAGCTAATTAAGAGAAGAAGACTTAGAGCTGTTACCTTTAGTAATTTACACAAGGCATTTCTAGTACTGACCTATTCTTCTGATACGCTTGCAGGACAACAAAGTCTTGTCCCTGTTTCTGCTCTTCCCATGAATTTCCAAAGGAAAAAGACAGTATTCAAAATCAGGACTGGCCATGCTGGCAGATGGAGATGCTTCTATGCCAGATTGGCTGTTCAATACCAAGTGAGTTAAATAAAAATAAAATTAAAAATTAGCCCATTTAAGCAGTAGCAATTGCAAGTAATGGTGATATTCACAGTAAAAAAAGCCTCACATTTCACTAGTACTATTGTTATTAGTATTGATGGACCAAACTTCTAGTAAATGCAAAAATCTTTAACACTGCAACGCACAAGAAGCAACCCCCACACCAATTTTTTTTTTTTTTTTTTTTTTTTTTTTTTTTTTTTACTTTTAAGCAGAAATAAGATTTGCTATTTTTCAAGCATTTGTTGTCCCTCCATTTTGAGCAAGGAGAAATGGTCCTGACATATTACATATGACATATGACATAATGGATTTTTGGAGGAATCTTTTGCTGATTAACCATGCAGTGAAATGAAATGCTTAATAGAAAACACTTGGCACAAGCTCCCTGATCAAAATGTCACCTTGAAAATGGCTCATAAGTCATTTGTCACTGTAGATTTTACCCACATTGCACAATACTGGCATCCCATACTAACACACTGCAACTGTGAGTAGACAGCCTGGGGTGATAAGGAAATTACAGGTATTACCTTTCTGGTTATCCACAGATAATTAGCAGCTCCCATAGGTTGCAATGATCTAGGAAATACCATGTCAAAGGCAATCCTTGTGCAAGTACTGACTCTGACAGTGCTTTACTATCTTTGACCAAGGTTAAATTTGGGTCACCGTACATGTGAACGTATGGAATCACGCATATGATGCCAAACAGGCTTTGTCCAGTGTTTGACCTTTACAGAGAATGTTTTTCTTGCAGTATCTAGAAATTATTTGTAAAAACTGGCATCCAAAGTGTGAATACGGTTGAGAACTTATAAACAGAACTAGGTATTTTCATTTGCTCTGCTGCTATGAAGTTGTCTGGGCCCTGATATTTTAGACAGAACCGGCTTCAGCTGAGAAATGACATCAACATTAGTCCACACAGTGCCCCTTCTGATAGCAGGCAAAATGAAGATTCCTCAGACAGGCGACGCAATGCTCTTGTAAAGGGTAAAAGTCAAATTCTGCCCTTTTGAAGAAAAATGTTGGTAGCTGTCTGCCTGCTTTGAAAATTGCCATAAACTCTCTGCAGCCATGGCTGAGAACAAATATGGCTTGTGTTTTACCCCTACAGGTCTTTGCTTATTATTTTTATACCATTCAGATTACCTTAGAATTACTGTGCATTTGAGAACTTCTTTATTTCCCCTGCTTTTTATGAAATAATGTAAATAACTGGATCTCATGAAACATTTGGGTAGAAATGCCACAGTCTGATTTTTTAATCCAGTATTTGTGGCATATGCAATCAAAATGAATACATCACAATGGTCCCTAATTCCTGTATTCTCATCCCATATGCAGTAAAAGCAGCCCCCATCATAAAACACTGCCATACAAGTGCAGTGGTACCAGGCATGTTGTATCCTTTCAGTTCTGCAGAATTTCACACCTCCTTTCATTCTGCCTCTGCTCTTTGTAGCCCATCTCTAGATGTCCACCTTATGTCTGTATGATGTAGCTTTAGTTTACCCTAAAACCTCAGCATTATTTCTCCAGTCAAGGGAACAGAGACACTCTTTAGCCCATGGTGTCACAGCCAAATGTTCTGCAGTACTTTCTGATGACAGAAACATGCACCAAACCCAGGATTCACTGCGTAGCCTCAACATTACACCACATTGCATCACCGAAGGATCCTTGGACAGTTTCTTTTAGTAAAAACAAAGACCATATTTCTATTTGTATGAGTGGCCTGGTTCCCCAACTCAGAATTACTGAGCATACCTTTTATTTTTTGAAGTGAGATTTTTATCTCTAAAAACTGAGAACCTCTAGTGCTACATCTGTCAAAATGCTTCTTTACTCTTCCATGCATCCCCACATTTGCAGTTTGAGACAGACCATTTGGATGTTACTTATAGGTGCTTTCTTCTACCTACAGCCCTGGAAAAACTACAATACACAGGGGTGAGACATGCTAACACCAGGTCTGATTTAATAAGGCCTGGGTGTTATTTCCTCTTTCCCCTAAACAGTCTGGTACAGAAGGGAAAAAACAAAACACTTCCATCATCACAGTACTAACATTAACCTTTAGGTAATGAGTACCATAATTCAGGCCATTCAGTTCAGTTCAGAAAAATCACATGGAAACTTGAAGAGAAGGATATTAACAACTATGCCTGGATGTATCTACATGTCCCTGGAAAACATGGGCATGTTTTGGTGGACCAGTCATAAGTTCATGAATGGCACTTGTGCTACACAAATGGTTAAGAGCATCCTTCAGTTTTACCAGGCTTATGAGTGTTTCCGTGTTGTATGTAACCCTCCAAAGAACAAACCAATCCCAAGCCACGAAGAGACACAGTCTCCCAGAAGAAATGTGGCAGCAACGGGAAATGTCCATCACTGGCACATAAACGTGGATATAGCACACAGATGCCCTCACCTACGCTGCCTCGTTAGTGGCAATGAGCAGAAGGCACCTCCCCTCACCATCTGTGCCTCCTCCTCCTATTTGTGGAGGAAAGACTAGCATATTCCTCAAATATAGTACTTATCAATGACTTTGCTTCTTTCAGTGAACTTTAAGTCTTAAGTGAAAAAAACTTACATGTTTTCATGTGCCATAATCAAGTGAATCTTGGATTTGCAAAAAGGTGGAGGACATGCCCAATCATAGCTTCCAATCAGCATCTTTCCACAAAACTGTGTTATTGAAGTCCACCCACAAAACACAAGGGACATCACCTTATGTCCCTGCAGATGATTTTGGGAGGCTGCTCTGGAACCTCCCTCCTCTGCTGGCCAGCAAAGCCTTCTTTCCTCTACAAACTGCATTCATTTTCAGACTTGTGCATTCCCAGAATACTCTTGTGCACACACTGTCCTCTAGGTGTAACTAAACACCTTCCCCTGTAGCAGCCTTCCCCTCTGGGGTACTCAGCATACACCGTGTCACTGCCCAGCCTGCCCTCTGCTAGACTAAACACACAGGGCTCTTTCAGCCTCCCCTCCTCATGTCTTCTTCAAGCTGACACTCATTCTCCTGTTGCACAACACTCTTCCAGCCCTCAACTGCATAAAATTTCAATTGTTCCAGTTTTAACGTGTGGGAAGTGCTGAGCCCACTTCTTGGTTTTGCTTAAAAAAAATCACTACCTCTAGACAGTGCATTTACGAAACAGGTTGTTATCAAGTTATGCATATAAAATAACCTAACCTAGTGAAAATACAGCATATATTTAAAAAAAGCTTCTATGGATCATTTGATTCTATGATGAAATGTAAAGCATTTGCTACTCTGGAATAGAAGCTAATATTCACCATCAGCTTTTTGATTAAGGTTTCTGATTAGGGCTGTGTTTTAATGTCTAATACAGCAAAATTGAATGTTAATATTACGTTGCCTCTGTAGATCAAAGCTTGTCTCACACAACCTGTGCAATTCATTAATTTTATTTTTGTGTATCTAGGATAGGTCATGTTATATTCTGGATGTAAAAAAAAATTACAAAAAGACAGAGGGAGTAGCTTACAACTCCACTTTTTCTGCCATTGCCTTGAAAGACATATTAGGTTTAATGTGGAAGAGATGATGATGCAGAATATATCTCACTTTTTCTGTTAATGTAAGCAGTATATTGGTCTGGTTAAAAAGACAGCATAGGAAATCCTTCACTGCAGCACAGCAGTGAAATACACCGGATAATGCCACATGTGATACACAAATCCCTAAAGAAGGACTTCCTGAATTCCTTTTAAAGTTTATTTAAGCTTATTTCCTTCAAAGATTTTTCGCCTTTCAGAAGAAGGTCAAGACAGCTCTCCTATACTTCTCCCTGAGCAGAAAAGAAGATGGAACATCTACAAAGTGCCTGTATTGCTTAGATGAGCTCAAAAACTGGTTCTGTGGCCCAGAGCTGTTGTCACCTTTGCCATCCCTGGCAGAGGACAGCACACCATTTCTTACACAAGTTCAGAGTAGTCCCTGGCTCCCAGCAACTCCCTGGTGTTGCTCCTGTTTCTTTGTCCTGTCTTGCTCTTATCCCCCACTAACAAGTTTCCAGCTTCCTAGACCAAGGGAATTGAGGTCTTTTTGAGTGACCACTCATCCCCAAGACACCAGTGGCACGTATCAGATTAATACCATCTCTGAGGATGTGTCAACCCAAACAGAACTTCAGTGTGACTACATGAACCTTTTAACTGGGACAAAAGGGTACTTCCTATCAGCTGCTTTTTGCCTTCTATCTGTGTGTTCCCTGTGCTAGAGATGAGGCTGCTTAATTCCTCTGTGAAAGATGCTGTGAGATAAGGCCAGTCCCCACAGCTTGAGTGAGGGACCTCAAAGGAGCATGTCTGTGTGTGGAAACTCCAAAGCTGTAAATGATTTCTGCCCATGGATGAGTACACAAACCTCCCACTGAGACCCACAGGGAGCCTAGAGAACTTGTCTAAGGGCAAAACTCAATCCTACCCTCATAGTTCAAATTATAAGATAATAAAAATTCCCTCTGCACATAGTCATGTGACACACAGCTAATGTGGCATGATGGAATAGTACAACTCCCTCTGTTTCCGTGGCCTTCTTGCCAGAAAAGCAACAAAATTAATATTTAGCTTTATGTAGTGCTTCTTGTCCTATTTCTAAACCCAAAGTAAACCCTGCTTGGAAAAAGCATTTCAGGAACCTCAGTGACACAGAACCTCTTCACTGGCAGAGCCTCAGTAACAGGCATGTTTGGTCAGAGATGTGCCCCATGCAGCTCATCGTGTCCAGGTCCCCAGGAAACACCAATAGGAAATACCTGGCAGCAACCAATGCACAGCACAACTGTGTGAGCTTACCACAACTTACTCTGCACACAGAAATGAGAAGAAAATACTGCAATATGTTTCTTCCTGTCCCTCCTCAACAGCACGTGGACTTTTTTACCCAAATTTTCCCAATCAAGCCTTAATAACACCGTTAGTTACTACAATAGATATTTTCATAGCATATCGTCTCCTCTTTAAAAAAATAAGCAAACAAAAAGAAAAACTGTCCAAGGAGTTCATCCTGAAAAAATAAACTCCTGTAATTCACACAGAGCAAATTCCACTGTGAAAACATTCTTGTTCTCTTCAGGAATGCAAAACTGTTTAACTCCATCTACAAACTGGGCTCCACAGCCTGGAAAAGACCTGTCTGGGCTTTCTATTTCTAAACCAAGTTGGACATCCTACCAGCCTCAAATAAGGCCACATAGAAGAGAAAAAACTATGGCGAGATTAAGCTCTCCTCTGCCCTCTGAACCTGTGAGGGATTTTTAACCATGCATGCTGTATTATGCAGGTTTTACTTGCCTGGTCTGAGCATGGTGGGAAAAGCACTGTTCTGAAAAGAAACATCTGCAAATGCAAAGGCTAAAAGTGCAGCAAATACTGAGTGGGAGAATCTGGGAAATTGCTACGTGTAACCTTACAGAATCCAGTTAATATTGTGAAGTTGTCATTTAAATAATTGAAGTACCAGCAAGTGCCTCTACTGATTGCAGAAAGCAGGGTGGGCAAGCTGAGCTCAGACCAACAACGCTCCCTGCCACTCTGTCCCTCTGCGGCTGACGCATGCTGGAGCAGGAGCACCACCAGGACAAGGTACCAGAAGAGATGTGATCCCTTTCCACAGAAATTAGAGAGGGAAGGTAGTTCTCGGCAGCACATGGCCTGTGCAGTCACCGCTGAGTGACAATATTTCATGTCACAAAAAAAGAGATGGTTTCTACATGTTGAGAGGAACAAAACCAACCAAGGAAATAAAACAATAATCCTCACCTTTCTATATGCTGTACACACACAGACAGATAGGTTGGGCATGTGTGTATACACACACACACACACACACACACGGTTTTAAATAATATAC
This sequence comes from Cettia cetti, assembly GCA_013401135.1. Lineage (NCBI taxonomy): Eukaryota > Metazoa > Chordata > Aves > Passeriformes > Sylviidae > Cettia > Cettia cetti. Next base: position 58,615 of record VZUI01044910.1, read on the forward strand.
ACACAAATCATGCAAGTATATGAAGAAAAACTGAGCACTTGGCAGGAATATTCTATATCATCAGACACAGTCAAACACATGTTTTGTAACAAGAAGTTTCTGTAAAACACCATGGAAATCTGTGCATAAATATTACTCAATTTCAAAAAGGCTGGATGTACACACCACAGAAATGATCTCATGTTTAATGCAAACAATAAGTCACTAAATTTATTTTCAGTTTTTACACTGATTCTATACAGTATAAAAGTCTTTCTATTATGAGAAATCCTACATCTAATCCTACTGTATCCACGTTCAGAAAGAAGAGAATGTTCTTTATCCTTTGACTAACCTTGGGGTGCTAAAGTTTCTCCTGCATCAGAAAATGTCTATTTTACTTCTTTATGTCTATTTTTTTTATTGTACTCATTCAGAAAAATAAATGTAGAATGCATTCAGCAAATCATGCTAACAAGAAAATTTTCTCACAAAAATATAAAGACATGCAGTTTTTTATAAATAGATAGATATGCATATATATGTATCTGGAGACATATGTGCTTAGGCTGTCACTGATCTTCACTAAACAGGGATTTAACAAAATTTTCCTACGGCAGGACCTTGTTACTATTTTAAAATCATAAATATGTGCAGAGGCAGTTACAGACCTTTTAATTTATTCTGCACACACTTACTGAGACTTGTAAGATACGCACAAAGAAGCAAAAGGAGAGCTAAAAGAAGAGACAGTATCTGGCTTAATTTCAGCATCTAGAAGTTATATGTCTAGTTCTCAGTTAGTCAATCAAGGCTCTTTCTACATTTAGTAGGTATTTATAAGCATACCTCTGTATCATCCTGTCTAGACAGTCACTCTGGAAGTGCTTGCTCACTGCCTGTCAAGGGGGCTTTCAGTAATGGGTTATTGGATAAGTTTTAGAGATGTCTAAAACTGGGTGAGATAAAGGCAGACATTCACATATGCCTTTGCAGAGGAGCAGGAAAGCCTCTTTTAAACCCACAAGACCTCCTTGCCTTGCCTGAGGGCCACCACCACCTTCCTGTGATGCGATGCCCACAGCTCCCAGGCCATCACTTGGCCCATCTCCTACTCCTGAAATGCTACAGCCAAGGCCTGAATACACATCAGATGTGCACCATTAGCAATGATGTTTCCTGCATTTGCAGCACATAAACTTGTTCCTATAACAGCTCTCGCTATTTTCCACCACTTGGCTGGCGCTCAGTGATGTAACCCAGTGTGAATGAAAGAGCCCCCTTTTCCTCCAGTCTCAACAATGTGCCTATTTGTGAGCAAAGCCACTGCTTTCCCCCACGGATCTGGTTAGTAGAGATATTTTATTTAAAATTCTTGTGGAAGCTTATGGGCTGAAGTAACTGTGATGTGAAAACCAGATGTCCATGGCAAAGGAAAAACTCAAAGGTCTTTCAGAAACAGGGAGAGTCATAATTCGGCTTCAGAGACTGAATTATTCTTCTCCATGATGGGTCCTGGTGATGGGCAGGGCAGTGGCATGCAGGGATATGTGATAAAACACATCTGCTCTCTCACTGTGGGGTGGGCCTGTGCTCAAACACGGGGGAATGGGGTGAGCTGGGGCCCTACTCTCCCTCAACAGCCACACCCAGTAGTTCCACCTCACTCGCCTCCCAGGAATCAGTAGGGGCACAGCCAGCATGGCAGCAGCTCCAGGCATCCCCCTGGTGACCCTTAGTCACCACACTGCAGATGTCCCCGTGTGGTGACAGCAGCTGTAGCAGGTCACGAGGCCAGCAAGAGGCTGCTTCATCACCCCACTGAGGATGTGAGCTGCAACACAACAACACACGAGCGGCAGCAGGATGCTGCTCCCACATGCTTGGCCTTGGGAGCTCTTTAAGTACCTCTGCTCAAGCCTACCTAGGCCACTAAAGCAGAGGCTCACACGCTATCATACTGCAGTCATACTGAGAAGAAACTTGAGCTTGCAGTCAACGAAAAGACAACATGTTCTCCGACTACTTTCCTCCTTCAAAACATACACTTACCATCTGTAAGTTTAAGGCAGCAAGGAAACTTTGATGGCAGGGTTCAGCAAAGTAGCATCATTAACTTTGTTACCACCAAAACTATATATATATATATATGTAGAATAATGAAGACTGGAAAAAGCTAGATCAGCCCACCATAGCTATCGGTGATATTTGTGCCTGCATTAGAAACACGGCTGCAGCTAGTTTAGGATTTTCTGAGCATGCTGGTATGACTGGTCTACTTAAAATACTAGGATGTAAAAAATTAAAAACTTGAAATGGCTCAACTATAAAACAAGATACAATTACATGTCAAAGCCAGCCTGAATGGTTTTGAATACATAAAAATTTTGAAGATGTGTTTTAGCAACTGTAGATGCTTTGCGTTTTGCCCAAATAATTTTCAGTTGTTTTAAAACTCTCCCTGCATGTCTGTCAAAGGATGTGCTCACTGACAGGAGAAGCTAGTAATAGATGACAAAGCAGCAACAAAGTCTTCCCACTCAAAATGCTGATGAGGTCCTGTTTAAATAGGGAGATGTCTGCAAGTGCTGTAACAAAACTACTGTACTTTGATCATGTTTATTTTAAAAGTTTAAGTTGTAATTATATCAAGAGGAGTTCTTTATTCATTTTTGCAATGGGTATAATGAATGCAAATATGCTTTTTTTTAATAGTTTATGTCTTTCAGCTTTATCCAAGCACTATTAAGAAAATGGATGTGGAGTTATTCCAGGATAGCATCCCCAAAACATATTATTTTTTTCCTCTCTCCATTACATAACAAAATGTGACTTTTGCTACGAATTATTATAGGCACACTCCTGGAAGCTAGTCTTTTACAACCTGATATCCTATTCTGATTATAGGAAAATGCGAAAATAAAGTGTACAATCATCTACATTCCTCTAACAGTTACCTTTAAATATGTATTGTAAACCACTATCTCAGTTCTCTGTAGTTTTTCATAATTTTAGCTTTGTTTCCTTATTTTTAAAGACATGCTTTAATAGAGAGATAAAATTTCAAGTATTCTGTCTGTGTTATGACTCCTATTAATTTTCCCTCCTCCTAATAAAATCTTCTTCCTTTTTGAGGTCAAAGAATGAAAGAGTGGAAGCTAAACCCCAGGAAGTCAAGGGTTTAAGTCGGGACACTGCTGCCTGTGATTGTCCAAAACCAAGCATTGCTGGTGGTACCAAGGCAAGCTGTCCCAGTAGTGCTCCCAGAGGTATCGCCCTTTGTGACATTCATCAATCTCCCTGACATTTAGTAGGAGACAATACTGCCAAAGCTCGATGTAAACAGAAGTGAGGTGCCTGCAAAGGTGTAATTTGTATTGGCCTTCAAACGAGAAAAAAACGAAAAGCTGAAAAATGTAACTTATAGGTACAACCTGCAAACATGTACCTCAGCATCAGCCCATGCAAACCAGAGCCTACTGTCATTGCTTTCCACCTTTAAAAGCACCTTATAAACCCCACACCAAACCTGAAATTTTTAAATTCAACAACGCTAAAGACTGCTTTAACCACTTTAACAAAATCAGAAACATACAGACGCATGACACAGCTTCCTGCAGGCAGAGAAGTGCTCTGTATTTCCCTGTAAGGAGGGCCCTTCTTTAATAAGCGCTTCATCCGATCACTGTCATTGTTCTGGATAATGGATTACCTACACATACATTTTCAAGTGTAATGACACTCTTGCTTATTAAAGACCTCTCAGCTGAAGGGCCAGAATATTATGAACTGGCCAATCCATTCATTTCGTTGAATATGTTATTCAGTATTTTATGCTAAACCAGCAATACACCATCCATTTTAGTACAATGATCCTTATGTTCAATAAAACTGAAGTGCTGGATCATAAATCATTATAGTCATTTATTTTACATTAGACACATTAGCCACTATATTCCATAATCTATTACAATAAGGTGGATTTAAATGTACCCCAAGGAACTACAATAATAACTTGAGAACCAAATATAGCAATTATGGATAAAATATGCTTAACCTAAAACTGCACTAGCTGCATAGATTGCTGTGAACTTTAAATAAAATTTAGGGAGGATGATAACTGTTCTGGAATAAACAAGTAACAGAGGAAAACCAGAACCTCCTCTCTATACTTCAGAGAGTTTAACAGGCTCTATCTATGGAGAAGGGGATGTTATGCTTATAAACCAGTGTCTACTAAAATATTATTATTCCATTATTGCTGATAATGTTATCTTTCCATCACGTGAAAATTTCCCATATTTTCCTGGTGTATTGCAACCTACTTATGTTTTTTAAATAGTAGTCTTCCTTTCTAGCTCTGTGATTAATCTGTTTAGATTGCTTTTATGTTCTTCAGACTCCCTCCAACCATTTTTAACAGTTTTGGTAAAATTTCCGTAATGTGTCCAGACCTTACTGGTGCTTTCAGCTTTGGGTTGAGTGACAACAAAGGGCAAAGTCTGTTTGTCTCCTCCAGACTCAATGTCTCTGCACAGTCCCACAAAAGGGGCCATTGGTAACTTTCTGGCCTCAGACCAAGAAGCAATCTCAAATGCTTGTGAACACTGTTTAGCATTTTTCAGAATTAGTGCTCTGCCAAGTATTAAATACAACTACATGCTAAAGAAAGCGATTGGTTTTTTTACAGGAAGGTTCCACACTTCAGACCACTGGGACTCCTGAAGATGCCTGCCACCAGCCTAGTGCAGAAAAGAAAGAAGATTGAGGACTCTCAGGCATCATCTGTACAAAGAACCAATGTATGTCATGCCCAAGTTTCACATGTGCTGCTTAGTATTTATAAAACCATATTGCTTTCTGCATAAACTCCATTATCCTTGAAATATTTTTCTGTGTTTATTGCCTGGATTTTTTTTTTATTCCCAGGAACAGAAATTACATTTAAGAACTCAATACTCACTGCTACCAGAGTAGTTGTTCTTACCTATTACTATAAGTTCTCTATTATTTTCTGTGATTTTTCCAAAATAACTACTATTAACTTAAAAAATTCCTAAGGGGCTTATTAGCTAGATCTGCAAATATGTACACTGGAAATTCCCTTTTGCAATTGTTCTAGAGCATTTTGTAGAGGCCTATTTACATCACTTTCTTTATTTCCTTTTTTTTTTTTCCCACCCTCCTATGGAGGCCAAATATTAAGACTGGATGTTGAGTGTAGCTCCTTGTGCAGTTTCTATAACTAATCGAGCAGGTCCAGCTGGAGGCTCATAGGCAAACCACAGCTGCCCTAGGTGCACTTCTGCTGCTTGCCCTGCACCTTACACAGACTTCAGTCTCTAGTTGCCATCCCAGCTCCTTTCATGAGACTTCCGTAAGTAAGAGAAAATGTACACATGATTCACTACAAAATTCAAAATAAAATTTAGCTTTGACTCCAAATTGTTAAATATATTCAGACAAATAAGGACATCCTAGCCAAGGTAAGGCAGAAGCTTACTTTTCCAACCCTGTGTTCATATTTTACTTCATAGCACAAAAGCCGTGGTAGTGAAAGGTGTGCTGAATGCAAGAAACCTCAGCTCTGGTTTAAATGTTCCTCCTAATTCCTATTGAATGTGAGCTGACCTGTTTTTATTTGTTTTTATTCCACAGTTTCTGACTGAGGGGAGCTGCTGTGGTGCCACCAAGTAGGGAACAATGCACCCAGCTCTGTGTGTTTTGGGAGAGAAAGTAAATATTTTGTACGACATCCATTGTTGAATAAATAGCTTTCTTTTTGATAAACAAGCACCAAAAATCTGTATATATCATGAGAAGAATTCAAACCTCTGTGATAACCTTACACCACAGGTGTCCAGCAGAGCTGTGTAACAAGCAGCTGAGAAAGGCAGCTACTCTCCCATCCCATTTTGACCTTGCACTGCTCCCTACAGCTCTCACATTCACCCACACATGTGATACAGGAACAGAAAGGACACACGAGAGGTGTGTACCTAACCAAGTCACTGTAAAGTTTTGTCTGAAGCAGGACAGAGCCTCAGAGGCAAGATGCAGACACCTTAATTCCTGCTTGCTTTAGGTCCTGGTCCTCTGCCCCTCTGCCGATGCTACAGCCAGTAAGTAAGCTACCTCTGTCTGAAATCTCCAAAGGAGGAACTATTTTACAAAGTGCAATGCCAAAATGGAAAAGTGGTACACAGCAAGGGCATCTGATCACTCAGGAGTTATGGCAGCCACTGGAGTTCTCCTAAGGAAAACCTTGCTGTGTTACTGGGTATATTCAAAGAGCATGAACTGATCAAGTGGAGCTCTTCATCCTTCTTGGTCCTCCCCAAGAGAACAAATGGAAGAGGGAGATGAAAGCAACAGTGACAAAACCAGGTATCATGACATGCTTTGACTGAAGGCAGAGAAAGAGTGGGCTGTATTCAGGGCTAAGGGCTGCCCATGTAGACTGGGGCTAGGACAGCTCAGAGACCTGGAGGCCACCACGGCACTCTCGATCAGAATGTGCTGCCCAGTAAAGGCCAGTCCCATGTCCCACCAGCCACACCTCATGCCAGGCAGGCACCATCCTGCTGCTGCCATGGATCTTCAGCACAATGCTGACTGCAAACAGGAGAGGAGCCTGCCCACAATGAGGCATGCCATGCTTTTCCTGAGGCAGGATGGCACAGGCAATACCAGGAAAGAGCTCACAGTTTCAACTACATAAAGACAATTACGTATGCTTAGTGACCCAGAGTGCTCACAAAGGGCCACATACTGTTCTTGCCTAGGCATAAGAAGATACACATTTTAAAAGAGAGACAGAAGCCGTCAAGGTATTAAGTTCTCTCTGAATTCAGCCCTGGACGTTGCAGTGCCCAAAGAGCCCTGCCCACTCCCAGGGCACTGGGTGGTACCCCTTTCCTGCACAGGGACAAGGTCTTCCTGCTAGAGTGAATGACCCACAGCGAACAGGCCAGTTTCCCTGTCCCTAGCAGGGCCCTCTCTCCACAGGCTGTGCCAGAGGCTGGGGCGAGGCAGCTCTCCCAGAGGACATCCCTGCCAGGGCCCGGGGCGCCGAGCCCCTTCCCGCTGCCTCCCCAGCAAAGCAGCTGGCCGCCTGAATTCCAACAGCCACTTCCTGCCAGCGCCGCCGGCAAACAAACCTGTGGAAAAGTAAATACATTTATCACGCAGATTTCCTCTGCCCCTTTTTAAATAACGAAGGGCTCGATTTCTTTCCTGAGTCAGACCCATACCATGCTGAAGCCATATCATCGATAAATATGCGTTCCCATGTTCATTACAATGACTACAGCCACGGGTGATATGGGGTTGTGTGGTTTTTAGGATAAAATGCAAAAGAGCCCCTCTGTGAAGGCACATTCCCACCCAGAAGACAGCATTAAGTATAATGTGGGCCAGCCTGCATGAGCCAAAATTCCAGGGCAGCACAGTGAGATGAACGTGTCCCTTACCCGCTCGTGCTGAAGCCAGCAGATATGTAGCAGCTTCCTAATGCAATGCCTTCCCCTCACAAATAGGAAGGCCTCTTGAAAGAAACTCTAAGTGAAATTTAGCCCTGTTAACAGCAGGAAATAGCTAGCAGTTTGAAATCACCTGGGCCAGGGATTTGGCCTTAAATTTTCCAATCTGATGCTAGCATGGTATCAGTACCTTTAAAGTCTCTATTAAGAAGGGGTAAAAACAGTTGGAGAAGTCAGGGTCATCTCTGGGAATTTATACGAGAAATGTTTGCTGTACTGCAGATCAAAATAGCATTTTGACTCATTGATCCCCTGAATGCCATAAAATCTGAAGCGAGATCCTAGTGCTTAGCAGTGGGAAAAATGAGTTTCTTTGGCCTGCTATCATAATATAAAGAATGAGCAAAATAAAGGAAAACAAAGGTAAAGAAATGAGATATAAAGCTCGAGATGAGAGCAAAGACAAGCAAGCAATTAAAAAAGACATATGGACTTCAATTTGCAAAAAAACACCCTAAACCTCCACCTCAGTAGCATGTTTAGCTCTTAATCAAGTCTTATTACGATCGCATGCAAATGCCAGGATGGCAGGACATTCCTTCAAACTATGTTTTCATTAAAGATTCTGCTTTTTCCAGAATAATAGTAAATGACACGTGAACTTCATATGAACTATAGGTCATGAAAGGATTTAGTATTGGCATTTTTAATCTAAAAAGTCTGTGCCAGAAAATCAATATGTTTCAGTCGCAGCATTCGAATGCAATTTTCTTCACGTAACAGGGTTCTTTCTTTCACTCCTCCTTCCTCTCCCTCTCTCTTTTTCTCTCTCTCTTCTTTAAAAATAATGAATAATTCCCAGTTTTTCTATGAAACAAGCAGGCACATTAGAAGGCAACGACATCAATAACACGTTACATGTAAACAGAAAATGAACAAAAAAATCATTCAAGGCCCCTTTCAAACTGGCGTGCTTTTCATCAGCACTATTACAGGTTCCATTCACATTATCGGATTGAACCACGCTGCATAACCAAGGTGCTGACAAGCCTTGATTACCCAATAACTCCTGTATTCCTTTCAGGCAGGTTCACCGAGAGGACAGGAATGCGCGGCCTTCCTGTGGGGCAGGCTGCTTTCCAGCCAGACCAAGTCAATGAAACCCAACGCCCTCTCGCTCCTGCGCGCCGAAACAGCCCCTGCATTTCCTGAGAGGCAATTATGACTTTTCCCTTCTTTATTCTCAATTGTTTCGGATAACAATTTATTGTACATCGGAGGGGCCAATATAAACATTTTAAACTCTTTTCATAACACTTAGAGGGGGCTGCTAAGTCATCTCTGTAGTAAATCTGTTGTCGGCTCTTTCCCATGCTGCAGAGTCAACAAATCTGTCTCTCACCCAGGGCAGGGCCAGCCAAGCACTGCAAAAACAGGGGAAAATGAACGCAATGTCGTGTCTCTACTTGCTCTCACTTTCCCTGAACGCTTGTTAGCCGCCCACCTTTCGGTTTTCCCTTTGCAAGACACACCTCTCGAAAGATAGATTGCTCAAAAAGAAAGAAGAGGGGGGAAAAAAAGCAGTTTGAGGCCATAAGTGTTTTTCACGTTTGGATTAAACCCTGCTCTGTCCCGAGGAGAGGCAGAGGATGCATTACACTCACTCTTTCTAGCAACTTAGGCTGGAGCACTAATGAAAAGCAGGAGATGGAGTTGGCAGCCAGATGTGGGGCGAGGGCTTCTACCGAGAGGGAGCTGGAGCCATTAGGGCTGGGATCTAACAGAGGCTAATTCCCTCACTATGTCACTTGCCTAATTCCTTGCAGACAACTCCTTCTCCATTCCCTAAAAACTATGCATATATCAAAGGCAATCAAGCAAAATAAACATTTGCAATAAATTTATTTTTGGTAGCAATTTATATTGAACTTACTGTTATTTCTCCCTAACTAAGCAGTTCTTAGTCCTCATCTATGTGTCCCCTGAGTGAAACAGCTGCTTTAGTATCATTTCGCATCCAGAGCTGTGGGTGTAATATTAGTCACATTTCTCTAATTAACTTCTAATGACATGAGTTATCTGCATGTTTTTCTTTTTTCTTTTTTTTTTTTTTTTTTTTAAATTGTTTTCAAGTCAAGCAGAATTCAGCTTTTACCTGGTGCCTGCTACACATTCAGCAGGACTCCTGCCCAGCTCTGGCTCTGAGCAGCCCCAGCCGCCTACCAGCTGTAGAGCCACTGGGATCTCCTGCTCCCTGGCTGTTTCAGTTTTCTTACCAATGCCTGTGGGATCAAAGGAAGAACTGTGTGTTCCTCCCACCTTTGCCCAATGCACCAAGGCTGTCCCTCCTCCCAAAAGGGACTTCAGAGAGAGAAGAAGGAAGACTCGGCTTTTGCAAGCGCTGTAGATTTTAGAGCTGTGGAAGGAAGGGAGAGCTGTGGGATAGGGTCAGGAGAGCAAATTCTTGCTGCTGGTGTGAGGCTTGACCAAGTCAGCTCATAGCACAAACCTCTGACAAGGCACTGCCACACAGGCTACACACACATATTATATTCTTTAAGGCCTCAGCATTCCATTCCCAGAATGGTAAGACAATGGTAAAAGCAAAGGCATAAGTGCGTGGAGCCCACAAATTCAGAATTGGTGTCACAGTACTGGGTCTCTGAAGTGGCTGATGCTGAAACCGTCTTGCACAGGCATGCAGAAATGCACACAAAATCTGCAAATACACACAAGGAATTTCCCCTGCTGCAAATATGCACTGCCTAGTTATCAGCTTTTTTATTTTGTCTGCTTTTCCATTCTCCACACATGGCTGTTACACTCAGCTCATCACTATGGTCTATTTGTTGTCACAGGCCTTTTAAACAGCAAATATTTTGAGCTATCTGTGGTTCTGTCAGTTTACTTTTCAACATAGCAAACGAAGGGTTTTTTACTTGGTGTCTCCTAGAACTGAAACAAAAAGCGATTTTCTATGCAAGTACAAACAAACAAAAGCTAGACCATTTTCCTTCCAAGCAGGGGAGTTAGTCTTGCCCAAAGAACTGTGCTTGACATCTTTCAGCAGCAAACACACTACACTGGGGATTTTCTCACATACTTGCAATATCAAGCTTTAAACTTTTCTGCATCTACCATCAAGAAAACAGCATCAGACAGGAGCAATTAAAAAACTACAAATCTGACCTCAGTTTTTACCTTAGCTGACCATGGCTCTAACAAGGCAACCTTTAGAAATACCCAAGTATTTTTAAAGCCAGTATTAGAGTAACACATTATAGAAACACATGAAAATAAGATGAACAAGACAGATACAACAACCTTCAAAGAAAATTCTTGTAAGGTATTTTCCAAGATACAGCATTTACAAAAAGGTTTCTATTTTACCTGTATCTACAATAATTTGCTACATTAAAAAAAAAAGAAAGAGGATTTACTGAACTCCAGGAAACCATAATAGCAATGGCAATGAATTACTTGCCTATTGAGTACAGAATAGACTTGAAATCTGTGTTATGGATGTGCTGATATTTGGCTGAATGAATAAACCTATAGGAATCTTACAACCAAAATGCAGAAGTCATTGCTTCCTTATTAATTTAGTCATGAACTTTTAATTTTATTTACTCCTAGTTTATATGAAGAAACCAAAATTGTACCTTGTTGTATTTGTCTGGTATCTTCCTCACAGCTTAAGAACAACCGCTACCAAGCAAATGCTCCAAGGTATGTTTACTACATGTCACTCTAAATTGCAGTTTATCTCCAAACAAAATCACAGTTGTGAACTGCAGCTTTACAAAATCTCAGCATATGACAAAATGAGACCAAAACTGGACTGCTGGATTTTTTGCAGTTCAGTCTCAGTTCTCTTAGGCTGGGACATAACTACCACATCTTCAACTTACACACATTTTAGAATCTTCCTTGAAAAATATCTATATTCTTCAGCTCCTGTTCCAATGCCTACCAGAATGGAGACTCCATATAGAAATTTGGTTCAATAAATCTAAAAGAAAAGACATGTCATCATCCCTCTCCATCCATTGCATTGTTTGTTGCATGTTAAATTGTGACTGCTGTGGCCTTACAGGAATTTTTTTTTTAATTTTCTGAGAAAGCTTCTTCCTTAATCGTGCTGAACAAATCATAATGATGTTTTTTAATAGATGCTTGGGGACAGTTCATAAAAACTCCATGCACCATTCAAATAAAGGTTTTATAGAGCTTAACCAGATAAAGGTGAAATTAATCTATTTTCAAAAAACTATTATCCTATACACTGAGATATCCTTTCTGCAGTCTGGCTAACCATCCCTAATCTGTTATATCACCTCCTGGGACAATAAATCATAGGAAAAGGAGAAAAAGCAGGCTGGAGTGTGAAGACAGTGCTGTACCACATAAGCATAAATCATCATCAACCCACATTTAAACTTCAGAATAAAGTCCATGAACACTGCAATCCTAGGAACTTTAATGGGACAGGTTGTGGTGCTGACTGTTTTCCAGTTTATGTGTTATTTTTATTGCCACTCTATGATAGTAAGTCTTTTCATCAGGAAAGTCTTTAATCAGATGATTTTATTATGAAGTTTTACTGCTCTGTTAGATCTTCAGTGGCCTTTCAGTCAATGCAATGCCTATTGCCACTCTCTGCCACAAAAGCAGTAGATGTAACACCAGCCGACCCCCTCTCTTCTCAGTAAATATTGGCATCAGACATCAGTGACACCAATCACTGCATGGCACAACATCCCTTTGCATCCCAGGTCATAATGCAACACCCTGAAAAAGCTCTTCTGACACATGAACATCCTTTGAATCCCTGTCACTCAAAAAAGCCAGCCCCAAATCATTAAACTGTATGAAGTAACCCACTCCAAAACAAATTTCAAAGGAAAAGGTTCAGAATCAGCCCAAGATAGAAAGAAGTACTTTGGTCTGAGCCACCAAAAAGACTTTGCATTATGTTAACATCAGGCTACTGTTGCCAGCATGGCAGGTGACTTTCTAAGCTCTCTCCCATCCATCCATCCATCCATCTGTATTCAGACCGATTTTGCTATGGAACTGTTTCTAAATCTGTATCTCTTTCTGAAGTACCACTGCAGGTCCAGTGAGCCACATTACCAGCTAGACAGGCAGCCTGTCCCCAAAAGAAAGCGGCCATAGGGCCAGCACTGCTTTCTGAAGTAACAGCAATGTGTATAACACTCAGCTATCTGCAGGACCAGAAAGGGCTGCAAAAAGAGCTTTTTTCATGAATTAGTCCCTTAGGAAAGCATTTGCCCCAAAGCAAACTGCTGGCAGCATGAGATGGATGAAACCTATAATATTTACCATGCAACAGCACGTGGAGGGCAGCAATGCTGGAACTGTGCGCTGAAATTCTTTGTCATTGCACAGCAAACTTTTCCTTTTAAACACAGGAATAAAAGATTTAGTAGACTGTGTGACAAACAAAATCAAGTGACTGTTTACATAGGAAAACCAGCCCTCTTGTAGCTGCACAAATAAATAATATTCTTTTTTCTTTGAAGAAAGAGCATATGCTCAACATTCCTTTGTCCTGCATCACAATAGAAAAACCCTTTGCACTGGAATATCTGAATCACTTCTTGGCAGTCCCTCAAGGTAAACAGAGTAAATTAAAAATGAATGTTTATTGTAGATGCACACATACACACACTGCAAAGTGGAGTGCTGTATTTGCCTATCAAACATAAGAAGCGATTGAGTCCATCAGTCATTCAAACAAGCAACTGAAAAGTGGAAATAATGGGATGACAACATCAGAAAACAACCTCCCAGAAAGAGATGAGTTTCCTCATAGCCATTTGTCTTGTCTAATTAATCCCACATGTGGGACTAGGCTGGAACATTAAAAAAAATTAAGTACAAAATATTACTTTCAGTGGAAGCTTCAGAAGTACAAAAGAAACAGAAATGCTTTATGGTCACACTTTGCTTTCAAACCCGCTTTTTCATATCATCTTCTTAATGTGGCTAAGATGAGACTAAGATAGTGTTAACAGCACAGAAGAAAGCAGTTGGAAAAGCTGGGGAAAATTATGTCGTTGCCACTAATAAAACAACTTGTCAGTTCCTAATAGATTTAAAACCTGTGTATTAGGTTGCAGACTATTCCTGGGCACCCATGGAGCGGTCATGCCCAAGAGCACTTCCCTCTGCTCAAGACCGGTGAAAAGGGCATGACCTATTCCCTTCCACGCAAACCTTGTCACAGTTTATCCGTATTTTTGTCAACTTGGAATTGGACTGCTGTAACACACTCTCCACAGGGCAAAACAAAATGCAGAAACAAATGCAGAATGTGTCAACTGCTGACTTAATGGAGTTTCATGCCAGAAGCTTGTTGCCCTGATGTGCACGGGTCTGTGATATCTGTCCTCACAAGGGACCACGTAGGTAGAGCGAGGTGGTGGGTTTAATATCTAAACCCAAGAACTTTTCAAAGGTGTTTCTGATCCTAAGTATGGAAACAGACACACCTGCCATGGTTCTGAAAATTGTGACCACTTCTGAAAGCTGTGTTGGAGTTTTCTTGTTGTTTATTTTTGTTTGTTTGTTTGCTTTGAGTGTTTGCTCTTTGTTAGTTTTGTGGGGTTTTGAGGGGTTTTTAAAGTATACAGCAGACACCTCCTCCCACCACCATGTGTATCAGGCAGGCTACCAGAGCTGAAATGAAAGCAGAACTGAGCTGAAAGCCCCCTCAACATGCCAAGCCCCCTCCTTCATATGCCTACTACTCTGAAGCAGTCTAGCTATCTCCCCATTATGAATGTGAAATAATGTGAGCAGTACTAATCTATTTCCACAGGCTTTTAGAAGGAGAAGGGACTGCAGGTTGTGGCATTTCACCAACTGCAGTCTGAGGGGTGACAGATGTCTAACAAGTATAGCACTGGAGAGATGGGCAGAGAAGAATGGTCTGAAATTCAACAAGGGCAAATGCAGGGTCCTGTCCTGAGGGAAGAATAAACCCATGCACCAGCACAGGCTGGGGGCTGACCTGCTGGAAAGCAGCTCTGAAAAGAGGGACCTTGGGCTCCTGGTGTACAAGAAGCTGTCCACGAGCCAACAGTGTGTCCTGGGGGGTGAGGAGGCCAATGCTGTCCTAGGGCACATTGTGAAGAGCATTGCCAGCAGAGGAAGGGAGCTGATCCTGCCCCTCTACTCAGCCTTTGTGAGGTCTCCTCTGGAGTGCTGTGTCCTGTTCTGGGCTCCCCAGTACAAAGGAAACATGGAGCTCCTGGAGAAGGTCCAATGGAAGGCTACAAAGAGCAACATGGGACAGGATCATCTTTCTTATGAGAAAAGGCTGAGGGAGCTGGGCATTTTCAGCCTCAAGGTGAAACAAAATTATAAGGAAGCTTATCAATTTCTACAAGTATCTGCATGGAAGGTGTCAAGAGGACAGAGCCAGGCTTTTCTCAGTTGTGCCAAACAATAGGACAAGAGGCAATGGGAAGAAATTGATGCACAGGAAGTTCCACTTGAGTATGAGGAAGAACTTCTTTACTATGTGAGGGACCACGCACTGGAACAGGTTTCCCAGAGAGGGTGTGGAGTCTCCTTCACTGGAGATACTCAAGAACCACCTGGACACAATCCTGTGCCATGTGCTCTGCAATGGCCCTGCTTGAGCAGGGAGGTTGGACCAGATGACCCACTATGGTCTCTTCCAACCTGACCCAATGAAGTAACATATACTAACTAGCCTTTTGCACATTAACAAAACTGTTGAAAACAGTGAAAACTGTTCTGGCACTCGGCATGGTGATGACACTGTGCCCGCTGGCACAATTTGCCAAAGAATCTCCCCAGGTAACATCCCACATTAACACCAAAAGGCAAAGTGGCACAGAACAAAGCACTAACAAGCTAACAGCTTCATACACAACTTTGCACATTTTAGCAACTTTTTAACAGAAAAGTAAAATGAGGATTCAAATTATGTGTTATGTCTCTGTCTAAAGCAGGCAGCAGTGAGCCTACTTGAGGCATGCAAACACTAATGTGTGCTATGCATGTGCATACCCATCTGTATCTGTACATGCATATGGACACAGATCTCCTGGCACCCATATGTGGATCACTGGGAGACTTCTGAGGCAAAGAATGTTTTTATGTCTTTTTGTTTCCCGGGAGAACCATAAGGGGCATTTTCACAACTTTGCTAAAGACAGTCCCTAGTTTGTTCTTGCAGAGTACTTCTTTCCCCCCACCCCATCTCCCAAACTCTCTTCAGTTTGCTTTCAGAGTAAGGAGGCACCTCTTGATCCCTCCAACTTTGGTCAGGAATGAGGTGCCTGAAGTGCTCTGTTCCATTCCCCTCTCTGCCTCCGCCCAAGGAAGATGCCCCCCATGCTCAGGGATATGCAATAGCCCACACCAAGTTAAATGCATTGAATTTATCTGCTCCCTGAAAACCACTTCTCTCATGCTTCCTGTCTTAGTTAAAAGTAAGCGGGTTAATTCCTATTGCAGTATATTTGAACCAGATGTACTTCTATTTTTCCCCCACAGCCAGAAAGAAACAGGGAATTGCAAAGTTCTCCTTCTCCTTTGAAGGAAAATCTACAATTCAATTATTGAATCAGCTCCAGATCTCACATAAAAACACCTTGCCATCCAATTCCTCCTCTACTGTATTGCACTTGCATGTTGTCCTTTGGCATCTATGGGGGCCTGAACACAATCTATCTGTTAGAAATATTTCCAGTGCATAACTCTCTAAATAAAGTAGGAAGAAGATTACACCCTGCTTAGCACACTAGAATTTTATTGTCAGGAACACTAGTAGCCAAAATGCCTGCCTTTGCCATTGGAAACCTCTTCAGGAGAAGAGTCAGCTCACAGTACTAGTGGAAAAGTCTAAGGAATGTATCAATACACATCAAGATTTAGGAAAAACAACAGCAGAGAGATCTGTTCTACTAGCACCGCTAATAAATAAGGTATTAAATCGTTCAGATTTCAATTAGAAGGGAAGAATGTGGCTAACCAAATAAAAGCAGGAGGAATTAAAATAAGAAGTAGGTTAAAGATTAATATTCTGGCTTCAGAACAAAAGGATGCTCTTTTGTGGCACTGTGCTTATGCCTCTGAATGTAAACATTGTTCCGAGAACCATTTTTTCTTTGCCCAATCTTTAAAGGGTAATAAATTAGACCTTGGACAGCCATACAAGCTGCTACTAGATGTGAATGTGAATGTGTCTGTAGAAAAGGCTGACTTTCAATCAAAGTCTATTGAAAGAATAGTTGGATTTTCTAAAGAAGCATGTTGTGCCTATTAACCAACTTACAAAAGGGGCCATTTTCTTGATTTATGTTTGGTTGCTATAGAGATCTTGCAGTACAGACTGGCAGGTGAAGCTCCCATTTAACAATCTCACAGGTTTTTCTTAGCTGTACTCAGAGGACACAGAGCTACAGTAGGTAAAAACCACCACACAAATATAGCATATCTGTCAAACTTAAAGATCAGATTTAAGGCTTTTCAAGAATTTATCGGAAATACAATAGAGTTATTACTCAGTCTTTGCCCACAAATGGTTTACACCCTGAAAAATCTTATTGCAGCAAGCTGCTTCAGCTCTGTTGGGTTTTGTCACTGATCCACTTCTTATTCAGCAGGTAATTACATGTGAGCAGGTTCCAGCACATCACAGGATTGTCACTTATTTGTGGGGCTTTCTGCAAAACATACAACACTTTCACAAGGAAGAACATTTGCTCTGCAACAACTGATGGCAATGTGTGCAGGAAGGTGTCAACTAAAATGGCAATAACAATAATAATAATAACAACAATAATAATAATAACACCCTTGTCATGAAACTCAAAACACTCAGAGAACATGGAACTGAGAAACAACATATCATGTTGAAGTCACATGAAATACTTGTGCCTGTCAATAGGTCACAGACAATTCAAGACCTAGACTTTAAAATGTTAGTTTATAAGACCAAGTTTTCTGCCTAAACTCTGACAGTAGGTAGATATGCAGAAGCTAGAGTCCTGGAAGAGAAAATTATCAGCCTATGCAATGCTCTAAATAGCAATCCCAGAGGAAAAATTGCAAATCTGCATGGCAGTGTATGCTTCAAGTCAAAACCAAACAAAACCAAATCAAATTAATATTAGGATGCCAGTCTTTCCTTAGTTGCATCTTGGCATTGACAGATACAGTTTCAAATATACAAAACTGAAAAAATATTTTGAAAAAAGAAAAAAGAGTTAGAAATATTATTCTTACTGTATTTAACACAAGAAAAAACCCCACAACAATTATTTCTATGTGACTCCTTGATTCAACAAGGAATTTCCATTGGCCGTCCTTATCAAAAAGGAGTCTGTAATTCATAAACCAGTGATTTATTTAAATCAACAAATTTTTAAAAAGGCAGTGCCTCAAAGTTTCCTCACTTATCAGTACCTTCCACCCTACCATTAATTTTTTTTAAGAAACAGAGAGGAACAATGAAAATGAGAAATTAAATCATTATGGCTTCTCACCATTTTACAGAAGTAGTACGAGCTGATAGGGGTGCTTTGGCAGAGCCAGTCTCACAGTTCCCCTTACCACAATCTCTCTATTCATAGCTCACACTCCTTAACCAGCAACTCCTACCTCTTGCCGGGAGAAATGACCAGTTTTGCTTCTCCACCCTGCACAAACCCATCATGTTCACTAAGCTCATCCAGGCAGAATCAAACTGCAGTCATCACCAATGAAAAATACCAAAATACCTTTATTTTTTAGTTATTGCTTGAAGTTGCTCCCAAGGAGGCCTGATTTCAGTTCCTGAGGTGTATTTAGTGTCTGCAGAGGGGGCACCAAACATCTGCAGCCACCAATGGCTGAGAAGGCAGCAGCAGCAGCACATGAGATGCATGTAGGTGGAGTAACTTCCATGTGCAAAGGCAGCTTAATCCAAAGCTTATCAACACAGAGAGATGAGAGCCATAGATGGCATTAAAAGGTGTAAGAGAATAAATGGCTACCTTTTCCTAAGGCCAATACAAATGTCTCTCCAGAGGCAGATGACTTGGGGATTGAGGTAAGTCTGACCTTGTACAGCTGAAGTTAATGAAAAGGAGCTTTGCCACCAAGTTCAAGAGGGCAGTATGGAGGCATGGGCAGGAGGAGCTCTGACGTCAGGTGCCCAGAATTCAGCCTCTCCAGAAATAAACTTCCCTTTCTAGCCCCTTGTCAGAGCAGAAAGCTGCAAAAGCTTGCTTATGGTTAAAAGGGGGAGGAGAGAATAATTGTGGTAATCTTCAAAGGATTTGTTTTAATTTTTGCTGAAAGAACAGCAAGTCTTTCGTTGTTTGAACATATGGCTTTTGGGAAGAGGGCTCTGAGTTATTTCATTATTGCTCTTTTGAAATTTTGCTGATTATCAGGAACAAATATGGCCTTAACACCAGAGCTGTGATGAAGAGAGATGACTTCCTTGTAAAGCTCCTCGTTGTTTGCATCCTAGTAATTATTCAGCAAATAGATTCCACCTGTTGTACTTCATGCAGCACATACAGATGGGACTGAAATATATCCTGGATTTATATTTTATTTGGACTAACAAAGCCAGGATTTGAATTCAAGGGGCAGTGAAGGAACTAAGAATGTTCTGCATCAGAGACTTGGAAAAAGAAATACAGGGCTTTGGCTGTGGCCCTTCTGCTCAGATTATCTCCAAATACTTTACACAGTGACTCCTCCTAAGGAAAGCAGGAGCGATCAAATCCATTACACTCTGCTGCTGAACCCTCAGGCCTCCTTGACACATTTAACTTCCTGTAATTTTTTTTTTTACATTAAAATCACTGGCAATATTTTGACCATCTCCTGCTTTAACTCCAAACCATGATGAAGGCATATTTGACTGCTAAAAACAGTATTACACAATATCTGTCATCCAGATTGGACAGTAACTTATTAGACTCTGTTTTATTGCGAGTCTGCATGTCGGCATTTTGTTTTCATACCTTGCATGTGTTTTTAGTGTTGAACTTGGCTTTTCCACAAATCTTATAAACATAAAAAGCACAAAGACTGAAATCCAGTCCCTGATGAAGTAATAGGATTTTTGTCACTGATGTCCACAGGGTAGGATTTCAACCCAGATTACTAACAGATTTGGGCTTTAAACAAAAATTTCAATTTGTGTCTCTCCAATGTACACCTTTTGACTGGACTGGTCAGTACTACAGCAGACTGCAGAGGGAGAAAAAAAAGTTGGGAAGAAATACTACTATTAAAATCACAATCTAGACAACATCCCTGTGCATGTGCATGCACACCCATCTCTGGAAGAGCTGCAGAGAGCACATGGAGTCACAAAAGGTCTGACACCCCAACTAAGAGAACAGCAGTTTTAGATCTCTAAATCCCTGAGGATATGTCCAGTATCTTAGAGGTTCTAAAGAGAAAAAAAATGCAGACAAAGAACACTTAATGCCGATCCCCTAACCATATAAAAATATATATTTTCTACTTTCTGCCACTCTACAGGATACAGCAGGCTAGATTTTGGTCTTCAATATATGTACACATGGTATATATAAGCAAATATAACAGGGTGCCAATATCCATGTGGAAAGATGCTGCATCATATAGTAAATTAATTTACTGAACACATCCCCTCTGTTTTGCGTGGTAACTTTTGGTCCTTTTCAGTTTCAATCCAGTTATTGTCCTTTCTAAAGCTGTGCATTGTAATTCCAAGAAAAGGAATGAGGGTAGGGAAAGAGGTCATCTTCTCTCTGCCCTATGCAGGAAGGGACAACTCTGGGAATCTAGCTTCTTTGCTGTTGTGAAAGTTTAACAATTACCTTCAGCTCCACCAGTGAGCACTAAAGGTTTGGTGCGCCCACCAGTTAAAACTTGAAGGTTATAACATCAAACCTTGTAAGACAAAAGTTCTTAGGTCATTTCTGAAGGTGTTTTGCTGTTTAATAAGCATACCTCCTCGCTCTGCAGGAGCAGGATTTTGGAAAAAAAAAGTCACAATAGAACTTAAAGCCCTCCAAAAGATTCTTAAATAGCTTTTCTATAACCCATATGGCATATAAATGAATATAGGATAGTGTTGTGTAACAAGTTTATTGGCATATAGTTGGTATGGCCAGATTACTTGTCCTTTTAGTGTGTAACCTTAGACTGCAGCCATCTTAAATGCTTGCTGATAAATCCTAAATGTACCAGTCCACGGTGTGTCATTTGTTCTTCATACATACACTTTCCTTGGAGTATGTAAGTAGATATTTACATATAAAATCCTGATGGGGCACAAAGGATTCGATTAATGCATTCCTTTCTAAATCCACCAAACTCACTATGTTTTCTATCACTGGTAAAACCTCTAAGCTTTTAAACTCACAAATGTATTTTAACAATTGTTAAGCTGTTGTTATGGCCTGTGAAAGTTCCTGGTCTGGTAACAATGGAAACTGGAGTCTTATGTTTATCTTCAAGCCAGGACGGATGGAGGCAGCAACAGTATATGCTTTCCTAAACTGACCTGCTAATGACCTGAATCCTGCCCTAAGGGGTTAGTATCCCTTGGAGTAAGAGGATATTTAGCTCTGATGCCTGTTCAACGTACTCGTTTAAAAGAAATTGCCTCATCCAAGCTAAAGGGTTTAGATCCTCTTCAAAATTAATCATTCATGCATGTTATTTCAGAAACTGAGATGTTAGTTATGAAAAATATATAATTAAAACCTGAGCAGTCTTGTACTGCAAAAATTAATATGGCCATTGCCAAATGTTGAAGAAAACTTCAGCACCACAAAGACTTGATAAAAGGGTTTGACCACTCATTCCTTTCAATAGTCCAACTTCAGTGCGTCTGTTTTGTGCATCAGCCATTCTTTGTCTCTGCTGAACCAAAGCCATCCAGGGATACCTGTAAGTTCTTTACTGACTACCTTTCCCCCTTAGAAGGAGGGAGCAAGCAGTTTGGATTGAATAGAGTGACTTCATTCACCTTTTGGATAAAGCTGATCTATCCAGAAGTCATTATAAATTCAACTACACTAAATAAGTGTTTTGCTTTATCATATGCTTGTGCATTTTAAATGTTTCTAATCAAGATCAGAGACAGAAAAGGGCACGGGATGGCTATTTCCATGATATCCTCTCACACATCTGGAGATTACTGACGTAGTGTTCCAGAAGGATTGTATAACTTGCGAAACCCCAAGATGTTTTGAGCACTTACTCACCAAGCACTACTAAAATACCACACTCTATAATTTTCTTCATTATCACAGAGGAATGATATGACCAGGAATCCTACTTCCTGGAGTCTATGCTCTCTTCTTTATCTCTGTGTACATCTGCCACTCAGTGTTGTCCAAATAAGAGCAGTACTTGCTATTATGCTATTACAGGTTTTCCTTGAATGCTAATCCCCTGGGAATCTGGCATCCCAGTTCAGAGCAAATCCTGTTCATGCACCCGTTCAAAACAAGAACCCAGTTTACCATTTTGCAAAAACATCAACAAGAATTAAAGTTACAGCAAAACTGCATGTTTATTTAAGTTCCTCGCATAATTCCCATCTAGATAAAATCACCAGCCTGAAAAATGTCACAAAAAACGTCTGCTGAAATTTTGCACCTAAATCATTTCAATGTCTTGGAAAAAATTCTCCCTCTCCAATTCCCTTTCCACTCCCTCAACCCCCTCCAATGGAAGAAAATAGGTTTACATTTTAAACATTAACTTTCAGGTAAATTCTGCTCTGAAGATCTAAATATTACTTCCTTGGGATATTCCACACCTCCAGAGGCGCAACATTTGCCGTATTCAACATGTAGCAAAATTGAAAATAAAAATAAAAAAAAAGTAGTACCACACACATGGCTAGGTGTAAATCTACCTGCCACCACGTTCATCATATATAAGTATAGAAAAGTATTTAGCAGTAAAGCCTTTCTTGAAGATTTTACTTGCTCCTAGACAACTTGTCAAACTTACAGTCTCAACTACCTGTAAAACCAAATTCAGTGACTCCTAGAAAGTTCATTTAAAGAAATGTTTTGCTACTGCACATAAAAAGCATGCTACTTACCTAACTGCTCTATGCCTGTATGGACAACAAGTACTAATAAATCATAGTATTTGAGGAGATCAAAGCTTGCTTTTTACAACTTAGCTCACTTGAACCTATACCAGGCATGGAGCTGGGTTATCCCAACAGCTGAGATGAGGGTCAAACCAGAGCACCTGTAGCTTACCAGCAGGATGCATCTAATGCTCCTGCACCAGTGGGGGAAACAACTCCTCATCTCCTAACAGATAGACAATGTTTCTGCCTTGCTAACTTCTACCAGCCACCACCTACTCCTATCTATCTGCTCCCATCCTATCTGCTCTGACTGATTCAGAAATGGGTGTAGCCTGGGCACACTAGGGCTGCTTAGAGCCATGACCTTGGGTGCTGAGCAGAAATGGGAACGTACCTGGGCACCCCTATAGCACTGCAGACAACAAAAACTCGCAAGCTGTTGTTCAAGGCCCTCACCAGCCAAAGGCCTGCAGCAGCACTTCTGGAAATACCCTCAAGCAGGTGGCCTGCACCTCTTGGAGGTCAGAGATCCCAAGGTAATCAGTGACCTTTATGTAGGCAGCTCCAGCCCAGGGATGTTGCAGGGCATGATCAGCGCTGGTGTGTACCCACCTCTGGATCCAGGTGCACTGTTAACAAAACTGTCTTTCCCACAGAGCCTGCAGAACAATACATTTTATATTCTAATGAAGTAATTATTAAAATAGGTAATTATTGAAATAACCGCATCAACTCCCAGTCATTAAAATCCTCCTAAACAGAACTGCATGATGGCTTAGGCTATTAGAAAGCTTGGCAGCCACCCAACGCCTACAATAGCTTCTAATTAATTGATCTCACCTCTAATCTGCTATTGTTAGCCTAGTGCTGATCATTTGTTTGGCCTACAGATCCTATTGCCCCTTTCATTTGATTGTATTTGTTACTGTACCCTCTCTATCTCTTTCAATTAAGCACAGGTTAAGTGGTTCAACCGCAAGAGAATAGGAGATAATGGCACCAATCAAAGTAATCTCTTTAATTTGCTAAATGGATTACAGGGAAACCCCAGCCAAAGTGAAGTCATAGCTGGTGGCCTTCACTTGAACTATACACAAAGAGTATCTAATTATTAACCCACCACATGCCAAACTTTACAGATATCCAATAAAACAACACAGCAGTCCTGTACTAGTGGGGTTGCTCTCATTACAGGCTTTTCCACTGTAAAATTACTTTGCCTGCAAAATCCTTGTTTCAGTGTCTTTCCAAGCACACCATACGCTGCACTTTCAAGTACAACGTATCTAGATATAACAATCAAAACAGTGCACTGCATACCAGTCAAGGGAGTGGATTTATAATCTCTTTAAGGACATGCTCTTGGTAGAGTTCATTTTTCATATTTGTACTATAAATGCAAATGCAGCTTTGCAGCTAGTATTGCTTCTGCTGACTGGAGAAGTTTCAATAGTAAATAAGCTTTGTCCTTAAACTGGCAAGTGGGTTTCTTCCCTCTCTCCTCTTTCCTATGAAGTGTTTTTGAGCAAGCTGTCTGGCAGCAGAGCTTCACACCCAGTACTTTGGCTGTGCATGTCCTTGGCTAATCAGTCAGGCAGTGAATTCAAGAATGTGAGCTGCATGAGACAGAGGGTCATTTCCTTGCAATGACAAGGAGAGTGGGGCATAAGAAAGAAAAAAAGGTAGGAGGAGACAACAAGATTTCATGCCAAAGGAAACTCGGCTTGTTGGAGAAGAAGAATTTCTTAGGAGCAGTTGTATTTCTGCCTTTTCATAATAAAATGTTTTTAATAGTGACAAAACAGAGATTACCAAGTATAAATCTACTGCTCCTGGCAGAATTCAACTTGCATCAGATGATGGGCCAGTGAAACAGAATATGGTATCATTTTGCACTTCCATTTTTGCCTGTGGTTGGTTGCTTTCAAATAGAAAGATTATGTTAGCCTCAAGCAGAACGTCTAAGTGAAATCTCCATATTAACTTAAAGGAAAGTGAGCTATATGGAGAAATAATAACCTATATTCCAGGCTGTATGACTTCAGATCCTACAAAAAGTCCATTAAAATGGAACAGAACTTGTACTTTCCAAACCTGACACCTGGCCCACAAGAGAGCACTTATTTCTAACATTCACTGCAGTTGTCTTGTAAAGTCAAGAGCTGCAGTTTTGATTTCTGACTTAGTTTTTTGCATCCTCACTTGTTTGAGCACTAGAGCTTCTGTACTGGGATTGTCAACTTTACACAGTGGTTCCAGGTCGTTTCCATGCAATATAGGCATGAACAAAGAAACGTTCATATACACCTCCAAATTTCCAGGAACTCTCCCAACACAGCATGCCTCTGTTCCAATGAGATGTCATATTTCATAACATGTTTTTGTTTGCATGGTAACTAGCCAGTAACTTGGCATTCTTCTGCTATTCTGTGTTTCGACACCAGTTCAAGCACTGACTGCTTAAAGCTGAGCACATACTTCCTGCATTATTGAATTAGCAACTACATACACACAGTATAAACTTCAGCAAAGTCCTTGCAGCAACTGCTTGTATAGCAGGTAAATCACAGCTGACTCCAGGTTTGTCACTCACAGTCACCTAAAGGTACATACACAAGGAATCTGCTTGCTCTGAGCATGTTGAGCATTTTGAAAAAAAGAAGTTCTTTCTGGGTGCAGTTTGGGGAACAGGATGAGATGCTCTTCTTTTTCCACTCCCTGGATCTCAGCCTCACTGCCCTGCTTACTATGTCCTGGCCTGAGGCACCCAGGACATCTCCATAGGCTGACTCCAGTCCTCCAGCCAACAAAATCAGGGGCTGTTCTCCACACCATGTGGGACCTGGTCTGGCTCACTGGAGAAGCACTGCAGCACCAGCAGCTGCAACTGGCAGGGACTGAGAACCAGCCTGGGGGACAGGATGCCTCAGTCACCCTGTCATCTGCCAGATAATACTTGTCCTCCTCCTTTTACATACATCATGCAAACAGATCAAAAAGATCTGGAGCATGACTTGCAGCTCATATCCATTTTTACTTTCAACAAGTCCTTGCGGAGATGCACTTTCTGCCCACAGTGATCCATTGTGCCTGCGTGTGCACACCTGACCTAAAAATACATGGCTGGCTGACACCTTCAGGCATTGAGGAAATCAAATGCCTAAATTTCCAAATGCCTTTGCCATTTGAGAGCACACGTAAGGCTATATTCTGCTTTCCAGCTGTCGCAGCTCAAACAACCTTAATGGATTTAACAGCACAGATAAAAACAGCCTTCCAGACTTTACCCAGGAAAGAATATTTTGCTATTTTAAATTATCCTATTTTTCAGGTAATTCATAAAGATTAAACTGGGCAAAAGGAAAGGTGGAAGCTTACCCAGTAGTATTGTCAGGTTGGACAATATTCAGAAAGCTCAAGCTTTAAGGATCTGTGGTGCTGATTCAGCCCATTCACAGAGCCAGGGGTCAACCCACAGCTCTACTTCTCTGGAATGCAGAAATATTTATTCACATCTGGAAACAGCCCATCTGCACTGGAAACTTTTCTAGCATTTTCTCTTCTCTTATGATACAAAAGGTACCAAGCAATCTTTTTTGTTTTTTTTTCTTCTTAATTATTGTTCTATTTATCCAGCAGTCTTCCCTTCCATTTATACACCTACATTAAATAAGCAAGTCATGCCTGTTAGGAAGTAAATCAAAATGCTTTGAAATCTGCCAGAGTGGTTACCAATAACACAAATTGGTACATAAATATTGAGGCCCTAGTAATCCTCCCTCAACAAGTGAGCCAAATAAGAAACCAGGTGAAGCCCTCCCTTTTTAATTCCGCTGAACTCTTGCTAATAGCATGGAGGAACCCCGGCACACAAAAATGCCTGGCTCGAGTGACAGTTTTCAACACCACCTTAATTAAACCTGCTCCAAGCAAATTTAATCAGCGCGAAGAACAAAATGGCTTCTGAAAGCAGGGAGCACTTTACATTAGGGTTTGCAGCACAACTGTCAACAGTGCTGAGAAAACATTTTGCTAAGCATCAGTGGCGACTTCTGGTTACAAAGAAAATAATCCCTATTGCAACTCTTTGAGCAAACCACTTTAGAAAGATCCTGAGGAAAGTGAACACAGGGAAGACACTTTCCCACCTGCATCCCACCCCTTTCAGTCTCAAGAGGAACTTCTCTGAACGTCTGAAATCTGCCTCTGTGTTTAATGTCAGTGGTAATATTCCAGGACTTAAATTCTGATCACAGACAAATCTATTCCTCTTTTTCCTGTTCTTTCTTAAGTGTCTGCTTACAGTCAGGGCAGAAGACAGATTGCTGAGCCAGACGGACTCTGGGTCTGGGCCGGCACAGCCTTTCTTACAGTCATTGCAGTATGTTTCCTACACCACCCTGTCACAGGCAGTGCAGAAACTATTTGCTCTTTCTTTCTTCTGGCTATTATTTAGGTAATTACACTAGGAACTGTACCAAGCAAATGGTTTCCTCCCCTATTGATGCAAGACAAGTCTCAAGACTGACGATAATTCCATTGCCTTGCTATACAAATAACTTAAGTCTCACTGATGGATATTTTGCATGATCTCTGATTGAAAACAGCCTTGGAAAAATACAACTGTCTTTAAGTCCTTTCTTCCCTAAACCCAAACTACTGTGGAAGCAAACAGAAAGCAATTAGCAATTCTTTTGTTGAGCAGACTACAACAGCACTGTTAAGCAAAGCCCCAAGGTAGGTATTTCTATTAATTTCTGTATCCAGCAGCATAGGTAGACCTGCTGAAGAGCTGCCTTCCCTCCTCCACACCACCAGCTAAAGGTATGCTGGGCAAAAGGCACAGGACTCCCCTTGCATCCCATTTCCTGCAAAAAATAGCTAGTGTTGGCAACAAGGGCGGACAAATAAAGAGGAGCTATAAGGCAGTGCTACAAACTCTGATCTCCTACTCCCAGGGACCATAAGGAGAATGGGGACACCAACCTCTGACAGGACTGGGGTCAAAGCCCTCTCTTCCTGCGCATCGTTGGAGCCAACTGGCATTCCCATGGTTTTGCTGCCATGTACCCCATTAAAATGGATGTTCTTAGGGACTACAGCCCTGTTGCCTTTCCTCAGAAGGGACGTGTCTTCTGCACTCACTACAGACACAGATTCCCAAATGCACAGTGTTAGAGAGACCATCTAAAGGCACAGTTACATACGGACAATAAAGTTTCATCTCAGAGAGTTTTGGTCAAATGCAAAGATGAACATATACACATCAGCAGAAGAACCCTTTGCAAGGACTGCTTTTAGCAGCCAAGTGTAAAAACCCAAGAAATTTGCAAAAATACCCACCAAACAACCAAACCAATTCAAACAAACAGGAGTAAAAAAAAAAAATAAATGAAATTGTCTTTAAATTTCTGTTGTAAAGTCAAGTATCCCATCTCTCTGTCAATAAGTGCAGACTTCTTTACAAGCCCTATACAAATGCCTATGCTTTTCAGGCAATGAATATGTAAAAATTTAATACTACTTCAGTAGGAGTTAAACACAAATGAAAATACCTCATGTCTAGAGCACTCTGCCAGAAACCATCTGCTAAAAATCTCCAATTTAAACTTAGGCTTATGACATGCCTGGTTACTACTGCAATCCCAAAGTAATGGGAAACGCAGGAGAAAATGCAAGCTTTGGTGCCTTTTCTACTAAACCTCAAAAAACTCTGCAAAAAAAAATCTCCTTCTTGAGGGGTGTAGCCTTCCCTCCTAATATTCAATTTTAATCTGGAGAGGAAAAATGCTTTCTTAGGTCAGGATCACCAGATTTTTTTCTTCCCAAGTAAAAGTATTTTCTAAATATGACCCAAATTATCAGGCAATTTTGTTTCAACCTAAACTTAATTGTTTCAGCAAATCAACCCTTTGCAATTTGCAGGCATCTTAATGCCACCACACTGTCTGAAGGACCTGGTTGCACATACTATTTACACAGTAGCAAATACAATGCAGTTAGAATCTGTTCAGAGTTTTTAGACTGAGGCTACATAGAAAAGCTGCACAGTCCCACAGGGCTCTCCAGGCTGCCTGGTTTGGCTGGAAGTGAAGCAGCATCTAGTGCTAGCCAAGGAAATACTATCACTCAAAGACACTGAAATAGCCATGGAAAGAAGACACTGTGCAACAACACAGCACTCCTATAGCTCTACTGTAGAGAAGTACCTCTTCAAAACTCTTACAGAAAAATCAGAATTGCTCAGTAAAATATTTTGGATTACTAATCAGAATGGAAAACAAACAAACACCAAACCTTTTACAGCTTCAGCAGAGCATGTAATGTAACTTTAAAAAAAAAAAAAAAGCTAAGCACTTTCAATCTTCAGGCTTTAAATACACTATTCACGTGATTTTCTAAGCAAAATTTAAATCCATCAGTATTTCAACAGTTCCCTAAATTAATAAGCTATACTATTTTATAAAAATCTGTTCAAACGATAGAAAAACAGAAAGTGAATGGTGTCAATTAGACATTAGCTGAAAGCCCTGATATATATTAAAATCTAAAACATATCTAGAACTTAAGACTTTAGAAAAATATTAATATGAAATACCTATGAGTACGATCTTTGAGGAAAAATAATGTGTTAAGCCAAGTACATATGGAAGCATCTAAAATTACAAGCTCTTATTCCAACTCCTGGTTATTCAGTAGCTAATCTGCACTGGAAGAAGGTAACTAAATACAAATGAATTGTTAAAAAAACACCCAGTATTTGCTTGAATATTTAACAGCTGGAACAGCTGGACTGGATTACTGAACAATGAAATTCAGTGTGCAGTCAGGTAGCCAGACAAGAAAGCTCCCTGAACAAAGCCACAGTAGAAGGAAATAAAATAATAAGCATTTATAAGAATAATTTTTTTCTTCTTCTTAACCAGCTATTGAATCTCACACTGAATGTCCCATTTTATAAATGTGAATCAAATCAACACATCTAGAAGCCAGTTTTAAAGATTTTTAAAGCCTTCCTAATTTCATTTTATAGTGACAAGATAAAATGGGATTTCTTTTTTCTTTAATTGAACATGTTGGATTTCCAGGGCTGGAAAGATGCTAAATTTCATCTATTTATTTATTTATTTGAAAGTATATGAAATCTCAGGAAATTTTTCAGGCACCCCTTATCTACACTGGCTGGCATTGCTGAAAGCAAGAGGCTTATCTCAGATATTGACCCAGGACAGTTTTATTGAAATTGTGTGAACTTGCTCTGATAGTGTCTGAAATATACGAAGGTGGAGTATAAGCACAGAGGCCCAGAACAATTCCCGAGGGATGTGGGACTGCAATATGCAAAGGTGTCTCTGGATGAGGGGTTGTAGCTCAGCAATAGAGAGCAGTGGGAATAAAGGAAACCATTTTTCATCTTTCTGCTTCTGGTCCCCATGAGCTCAAGGATCATCTCCTCATCAGATGACAACAAATGAGATCCAGTCCACCTAATTCAGATGGAGTCTCTTGCATAGGTATATTACACACAAATATTATTCTTTAAATCTTGCTTAAATGTTAGCTGTCTAATGAAAATTCCATTTGCAAACTTTCAAAAGAATCTTTTTCTTTCCAGCTCAAGGAAGCTGAACACTTATTTAACAAGGACTGCAGCCCTGGTGAATAAAATCTGGATTCTCTTTTGATCTGCAGTGCTATTTTGATTTGAACCTTCTTCTCCCTGGTGATGGACTCAATGGTCCTTCCACTGCCAACTTCTGCCTCCAGCTGCCTCATTTTCCCGATTCAGTGAAACATCTGCTGTCAAGTGGCCCTTCTGGTATCGATATCACTGCAATGGTCAGGCAGCCAGGGCCATGAGTACAGAGTAGATATCCCAACAGACTGATCACCAATCAAACAATGTGAGTGACCAAGTTCAATCTTGACAAACTTTTCTTAGAGGGAGCCAACACCTCATCAGGATGACCAAAACCTTGGAAAACACAGCAATATGGAAGACACTGTCAAGTTCAGGCAGTTGATGCTGTGCCAAAAGACCCATCAGAGCTGCTTCAGATCCTCAAGTGGAATTCCTTTATGTTCAGGCACTGACTTGTCTTGCCAAATATTTCTAATGCGATTTGCATACCTCAGAAAAGATCCCAAACTTTGCAAGTTAAGCCAAAACACAAGCCCAGCCAAAGCCTCCACCTGCGCAAAATGTTTATTTTTAGCAGCTGCAGACTTAGGGGAGCCTGGCAATAAATTTGACCTGCAGCTGCTCATCATGCCAACGCTGTATCAACAAATGGCAAGCTGGCAACCAACACATTAAACACAGAACTATCCGATATATTCAATGCATTCCTAATCAGAGGGGAGACAAATGGTGGTACATGCAGGAGACGCAGATTAAGTAAAGGCTCCTGTTCATCCATTTGAGAAAGATCTGGCTTGAACTGCCTTATTTTCTTGTTGGCTAGTTCCATCCATGCCCATTCATGTATTGTCTGTTTACTATTTTGCAAAGGAAGCAGGTGCTTAACAGCAGATGTTTGATCACAAATTTTTCATTGGATTTCACTGTGAGCAAGGGAAAATGAAACAAGACACTGCAAAAGTGTAGATGCAACTCACATCCACAGACCTCTCAGCTCACTCAGTCTTGATGGGAGAGAATTACCCTGGGTGCACTGGTGGCACGCTGCATCCAGGCAGCACGTGCAGCTGAACAGCTGTGCAATACCTTCTGCTTCCACCAGCAATGCCAAACTGGGGAAATGAGAAGCCTACAGCATGTGTGCCTTCCTTGGTCATGCAGTGGCCTGGAAAGGGACTGGAGAGGGCTCTGGTGCAGTGGGACAAGGCAGGAGGGAGAGGACAGTTCTTCTCAGCGGGAACACAGCAGTGACAGGAGGAGGGAAAAGACAGGGAGTAGGACAGTCTTTCTGCTCAGATCTGTGGCAAAGAGGTGAGGGAAGACAAAAGCCCATGGCTGTGATCCATTCAGTTTCTGTACAGCTGAGGCACCCTGAGCCAGCACCAGTTTTGCCTTTTCTCAGGCCAAGGGGAACAAATAGCTATGGAAAGAAGACCTTGGGTCAGGCCTATCACGTATGCAGGACCTTGCACTATCTACTGGCTAACTCTCACAGATTTTCTGACTCAGCCCAAACCCCAACAGGGTTTGGAAAGCACCATTGATCCCATGGGCTGAGTCAGCCAGTGCAGCACTGCTCACAGGAAGGCTCAGGGACCGTCACCTCCTGTTCCCAGAGGAAGAGTGTGATGGAGAGGTGAAATATTTGATTTCAGGTAATGGAGAGGTTGTCAGATACTTTTTTTTTTTTTTTTTTTTCCAACATCCTTGCCAGATTATTCACAGCTAAATTTAAATGGAGAACACTTTCACAGGTGAAAAAAATAGGAGGCCAGGCTGCATGTCACATTGTTACCTTTGCTGCCTTGGCTAAGTGAGGTAGTTTTCTTAATTCTGCTGGGCTCAGTGACGATCAATGTGCAACCCTGGCAGGGTTTGACTCGTGGGGAGGCACAACTCCTGGCACCTCTGTTGGGCACAGGCTTGCCCAAAGGCCAAGGTGACTCGTGGTCTGAGGGTTAAATGCCAGTTTTCTCCCAGCTGAGAAAAACTTCCCTGCGCAGAAAGCAGGAATGACACACAACCTTCACATAACCCGACCCCTCTGGGCACATACCTTCAACAGACAGCTAAAAAAAATAATAATTTTAAAGCCCTTTATCTGATAGACAAGTTGTTATTATACTGAAAGAAGGGAAATATCAGAGACAAAATCCTGAACAGGGCTGACTACCCACAAATCCCATTAAATGAGTTTTTAAAAAAGGCCAAGACAACAACGAAACTCTTCACCCCTAATCCTGGATTTATACATGTGTTGTAATTAAATATAAATTGAATTTCAAAGCCATTTCAAATAAAAGGGCAGCTCAAGAAGTAGAGCGATAGAGAGATCTATATATAAACATCTATTATATGAATCCTACTCAATGCCAACATAATATAACCACCAACAGCTGACTACCCTGTTATACAACACTGGCCAAGTTTTTGTAAATTTGGTAAAGAAATGGTGCTACAGAGGAAACATAAGAAAACAATGGCCTGGCAGGGGGGAAGCACATTCATAATACAACTGTTAATTCAAAAAAGAAATTGGGAAGAGCCATCTCTCTTCGAAATCCACTGTTGTGTTCTGTTTTCCAAACACTTACTGAAGGTATTTTTGGCCCCCAGACCACAGGTCTGATTTTGGCCATCCACTGTTAGCCTATGAAATAATTGGTATGTTTTATCACCCTTCCTTTGCAAGATGAGAGGAGGGGAATGTAGAAAGAAGAGATGTCTCTGGCTTAATACAAGGGGAGGACTTTCCACAGGAAGGCAGGCAGGTCTCTGGACAGACGCCGTGCAAACCTTCTCCTAGTCAGATCCAGACTGGAAAAAACTGGGAGTGGGCTGGGCTAATCTCAGAGCTGGCCCTCCTCGCAGCAGAGAACCTGATAGGAGCCCTCATGGGGTTGCCTCCCACCTGAGATACAGGAGATGCCACATCCTCCTTGGGGTTGACAGCCTCAGATGAGAGCCTGGAACTAAACACAGGTTTAGTTTCTAGCTCTGCCACAAATTCCACGTTACCCTGGGCAGGGAAACCTAATCCCCATGCTTCCCTTCTCCGTTACCTCGGCTCTTCCTATTTGTCCACCTCCTCTGATTAAATGTTGAACTCTAAAAGCAGGGGCTGTGTGTTCATATGGTGTTTCAAGCAGTGTGGCTTGATAGGATTTGGCATTCATGTGCAGTGAAATAAATCAATCAATAGAAGAGCTGCATTACAGCATAGCATGGGCAGAGACATTTACTATAGGTCTACCTTTAGTTTCTTGGTTTGTTGCCAAGAATCTTAAGGATAATTTCGTTTAAGTATGTAATGAAAGATTACGGCTAAATCTGTAATACACATGAAAATGAAGTTATGCCATGCAATGAATAGTTATTGTCCTCCTCCTAGTAAAAGTTTATTACACACAAAATCATTCTGGAGGCATGGGTAGCTATTAAAATGCCTACACACCTAATTCTGGTCTCATGGCTGCACAAAGCAGTGGCTTCATGCATCTCTCTGTAAGATCCCAAAAATAAATGGCAGTTGTTTCGTGAAAAAAAAAAAAAAGAAAAAAAAAAAAAAGAAAAAAAAAAAAAG
>VZUI01044920.1:0-21215 GCA_013401135.1 Cettia cetti
CCAGAGTCACCAGGACAGCACCAGGGTCACCAGGACAGCACCAGGGTCACCAGGAGAGCACCAGGGTCACCAGGACAGCACCAGGGTCACCAGGAGAGCACCGGGTCACCAGGAGAGCACCGGGTCACCAGGACAGCACCAGGGTCACCAGGAGAGCACCAGGGTCACCAGGACACTGCCAGAGTCACCAGGACAGCACCAGGGTCACCAGGACAGCACCAGGGTCACCAGTCCCAGCACCTTCACTGGTCTGGTGCTGACCACACCAAAGCCAGCGCTGTCCCCTGTGCTGACTGCAGAGCTCCCACTTACCTGGGGTGACAAACTCTCCTCTTAAAGGACAGAGAAAGCCATGGAATGAGGAGTTAATTTAACACTGACAGGTGAAGTTTGGCTCTGATTGTTCTGGTGAAACATTTAGCCCGTCCCTGTGAAAAGCGTTCAGCTGGGGCCGGGCTAATCGGGAATCCAGGACTTTTATTCCCCAAGGCAGGCAGCACATCCCCACGCTCTGCTCCAGCTGTGGAACGTTCCCTTTTCATGCAGCTCCCACGAGGGACTGACTAAATCTTAGCCCAGGCACAGGAATCTCCACGGAAAGAGGCTGGAAATGAGAGAAAACAGAGAATGGGCTTGTTTGGGCTTTCAAGTAAAACAGCAAAGAACCTATGCTAAAAACCCCCACCAATTCCAGAAGGATCACAAATAAGAAAAAAAAAAAAGATATTTGCACCAAATAATGCGCTTACCCTTGAAATTGTGGGGGAAAATTGGAAAAAGCCAGGAGCTGAGGTCTGGCTCATATTTTATACAAGAGCCCTGATTATCCCAAGGTACTGCACAGCCCGGAACATTCCGGTGGAGCCCGTGAATGTCACACAGGCCCCATGAACAGCTGCTCTGTCTTTTTGATAACTCCATTACTTGAGTTCAGAGAAGGTTTATGGACTAGAAAGCCTCAGATATGGTCATGAATGTTTGATGCCTTCACACGCAGTGTTATGGCTGTAACTTCACTCCCCGTTAGAATTATGACATTCCGACAGCCTTCGGTCATCACAGGCCAAGGGGAGCAGCAGGAGCCTGCAAATGATGGACTTCCCACTCTGCTGGATTATTCCTCTTGCATTGAAGCCAGCCCTGACTCGTTCAGGGTGTTTTTTTCAGAGATAAAAGTGTGAGTGTGGTGTTTGAAACGGCACAGGGAACTGCAGCTCTCCGTGTTTGTGCTGTGCCAAAAGTCAGGCCCGCGAGTGTGAGGAACCTTCAGATCTTGTACAATCTATTTAGGATGACTGAAGAACGGGAAAATTCCAGAAACGTGCAGGGTTGTTTGACTACTGAGAGAAATTTGCCCTTCCAGCCTTTGTCCCCCTGAAGGGAGCAGCGAGCATTTCACCATCTCAGCCAGCCCGGAGCAGGCAGAGTTCATTTTCTGCCCTGCACACCCTGCCCTGGAGGGAGCAGCTCGCAAATGTCGTGGGCAGCAAGGATTTAACAAAGGGAGAGTGAATTTAACAAAGGATTTAACAAAGGAACTTCGCTCCGAAACCAAATGAAAATCCTGCTTGGAAGCTTCCCCTTCCTCCCGGAGCAGCCCCGCTGGTGCCTCCCTCAGAGCCCCCAGCCCCGGCAGGGCCCGGCCCCACGACCACCACCCCCGGGATGGTTTTTATTGCAGCATTTCCTGTCAAACGCTTCACTTTCTGTCATTATTTGTCACGGCCCCTCCCGCAGTTCTTCACCGCGGGCTCAGCCGCTCGCATCCCCACAGCAGCAGCAGCAGCACAGGGGGTTCCTCACCCCCAGCCCCTCCAGCAGGATGCTCCTCCTGTGATCCAGGATTGCCTCGTGCTGTATGGCCTAAAGGCAGCTCCAGCAGCGAGGCTGTAATCCTTTTATTTTGTCTTTATTCCGGGGGGTGAAAAGTCACCGCAGCTCTTCCTCCCTGCAGCTCACCTTCTTCAGCCCTAATTCCAGGCTGCACGTTAATTGGGAATTGTTCTAAGCCCTCTGACACCGAGGTGCAGAGAACATCATTTGCATTTTATCTTTATTCAAGCATTTGTTGGTCATGGGTTTTAATCTCGGCTGGTACTGAGGAACTTAATCAGATTAAACGAAACAGAAATAGGATTATCTGAGCGCTCAGGGTCGCATCCAACCTCACAGATGGGCACAGCCAGCAGGAGCAGTTAAACAGACCCCGAAAACAAACACCAAAAACAAACAAAGCACCAAAACCAAACCAAACACTAAGAACAAACAAAGCACAAAAAAAAAAAAAAAAAAAAAAAAAAAAAAAAAAAAAAAAAAAAAAAAGAAACACCACAGCCAAACCAAACACCAAAAACAAAGAACCAAAACCAAACAAAGCACCACAGCCAAACCAAACACCAAAAACAAACAAAGCAGCAAAAACAAAGCAGCAAAAACAAACAAAGCAGCCAAAACAAACAAAGCACTAACGCCAAACCAAACAGGTGGAAAGTGCAGT
Organism: Cettia cetti; assembly: GCA_013401135.1. Taxonomy (NCBI): domain Eukaryota; kingdom Metazoa; phylum Chordata; class Aves; order Passeriformes; family Sylviidae; genus Cettia; species Cettia cetti. Next base: position 2,498 of record VZUI01044920.1, read on the forward strand.
CCTGGCTCCTGCAGGAGACAAGACTGAGCAGCGATTAATGCAATTGTTCCCTCTTGCCCCTAACTGTTCATTCCCCGAGCTGATGCTCCCACAAGGGCCATTTTATTTATCCTTTCAACAGCAGTAATTGTTTTTTTTCCCCACAGGAATTAACTATATTTTACCTTTCTCTCAGTCCCAGCAGCCCAGCTCCTGCTGTGCTGTTCCCAGCTGTTCTGCTTTGCCTGTTCCAGGGGGGGTTGGGGAGTTGTGTGGCAGAAACTCTGGGATTCTCTTATCAAGGCTCAGGGGTTCTCTTATCAAACTCCTCACAGCGGAGTTTTATTGATCTGCTGCGTGCCGAGCTTTAAGGGTTAAATGAATCGAGTGTCCATTGTCAGTAAAAGCAGTTTAGCCCCTCACTGCTGCTGATCCTATTTCCTAAAAGCCAGCCCCATAAATGGCATTTTTTCAGCACTGTGGGAGTCTTTTATTACCGCTGTAATGCAAATGGAGCAGTTACGTCCCCACAAAGCGATCTCTTCCGAGATTAAAGCCCCAGGGACAGAATTATCTCCTGATGAATTCACCCAAATGGGTTTGGGGGACTCTGACGATCCTGCCGGTGGTGTCTGTGTGTGCATGTGGCATTTTCCTCCGGCAGAATTTACATTAAGACAAATGAAGAATGAAAGAATAAACTCCGATTGTGGATATGACTGTGTCAGCATAAACATACTTTATAATTAGATTGCTATTACCACGGAATAAGGGAAGAAGCAAACCAGAGTAAATCACTTTTATTCCAACCTCACTGCAGCCACCGAGGAGTTCAGAGCAGCAAAAGTCTTTTCTAAAAAATATCCTCCCCCTTAGCACCATTATTATTCCACTAAAATGTAAATGCAGACTAGGCCTTGGATACCAATTAAACTGCACTTGACAGAGATGTTATTGTCTAAATCAAATAAATGTAACAGAGCAAAAAGCAAAATGAGTAATGAAATAAAAGCCAGCAGCAGATCTCTGTGCTCTGGGCAGATTGTCCAGCGAGCCAATGAGGAGGTGTGGGGGGGAATTATCACTGCACAAATCAGCTAAACGATTCCTTTGCCAAGACAATTTGCAGCGTGGTGAGAGGCTGTGAAATCTGCAGGCACCGGTGAGTTCTCAGAGTCCCTGGGGTGAATTCCTGAGCCCCCGCACGGGCCTGACCACGCTCACAGCCAGTTATCCCCAAGGCTGGGGTGATCCACCACCGGGGACACGGTCACCCAGAGCACCGAGTGCTGCTGCAGAGAAATCCGGGCTCGGCTGAGGCTGTGCCCAGCCTGCTGCCCCCGACAGGAGTTCACCGAGCCCCCACCCCCGGACAGGAGCTCCCTGAGCCCCCAGCCCCCGACAGGAGCTCCCTGAGCCCCCAACCTCTGACAGGAGTTCCCTGAGCCCCCACCCCCGGACAGGAGCTCCCTGAGCCCCCAGCCCCGGACAGGAATTCACTGAGCCCCCAGCCCCGGACAGGAGCTCCCTGAGCCCCCAGCCCCGGACAGGAGCTCCCTGAGCCCCCAGCAGGAGCTCCCTGAGCCCCCAACCCCCGGCAGGAGCAGACTCTGTGCTGGGAACCCTCCCCGGGCTCCCCTCCTGCTCTCCCCACAAAATCTGAGCGCTCTCTGCTTCTTGCTGCTCTTCCCCTGCCTCTCGCCCTGCTGCAGCTGCTGGGTTCCTCAGAGGGCAGAAAGGGAGAGGGAAGGAAGGGAAGAGCGCTCAGAGGGCCATGGCAGGGGCTGCCAGGGGATTTCTGGCTCCCAGGGAGGCTGCAGGTGTGAGGAGCTGCCGGGGCAGTAATTTCTGTCCCTGCCTGTGGCAGCCTGGGGTGGGACAGGTGCCATCAAACAGGAACAGGTTATTGGCTGCTGCTGTGAACAGGAATCCTCTTATCGCAGCTGCTGCAACCCTCAGCTGATCATTCCCTGGGAAATGAGCAGGCCTGGAGCATTTTCCAGGCTCACTCTGGGGCCCTTTGAGTCAGGATTCTCTGATCGTTCACGGCACGGGTCTGTCTGAAGTGATAGAGGGGAGGCAGACTCAAGGGCAGGATAAAGAATAAAGAATAAAGAATAAAGAATAAAGAATAAAGAATAAAGAATAAAGAATAGGGGGCTGCTGCTCTCTGAGCAGGCACAGGGGCAGGCTGGGATGAACTCCCCTCTGGTCCAGGAGGGGAGAGGTCTCACGTTTTAGTTCCAAACAAAGAATAAGTACCTTTCCTGAGCATCTGAGTGTGGAATCCACACTCTCAAACAAACCAACAAAAAAATATCCTGAAATGGGAGGGGTTTAAACCCCCGATCTGTACGAGGAAATAACCCCTCTCTGTGAGGAGACCAGAGTTAAAACCTCCAGGTGCTGTTCCAGCCGCAGCCTTTCTTTGCCTGGAATTCAGGGAGTTTTTTTCTCTCTGCCTCTCCTCCTCTCCTCCGTCCAGCCCATGAATATTCCGAGTGCCTGAGAGCAGAGGCTTTGCTGTGCAGCTCCCGATGCCGGGGCTGTCTGAGCATCCATAAAATCCCATTTCCTGAGATGGTTGCGAGTTAAAAGAAGGCATTAGCACAGTGCTGAGGGTTTGCGGGGAGGCAGCCAGGCCCGGCTCTGCCCATGAGGTCTCCTAATCACTTCCCCAGCTTCGGGGGGGAGGGAGATGCTGCATTCATATTCAGGCACTCTCTCAAGCTTTACATTTGTCTTTCAATAAAGGCTGAGTTTCAGAGCCTTCCACAACACGCAATTACAGAGAAACAGAGCTGAAGGAATCTCTGGAGGTCGCGTGTTCAAAGGCAGCACCAGCCAGACTTGGCACTCCTCTCGTGTTCCTCTAATCTCTCCTTAAAAACCTCCAGTGGGACAGAGATCCAACAGATTAAGCACTGCTTGCTGGATATTGTATTCTGCTTTTTAACTACTCCAGCCATTAGGACACGATTCCTCAAGTTTTTATCTTTACAAGTTTCAGCTCCTTCTCTAATTAATATTTCACCAGTGGCTCCTCAGCGGAGAGCAGGAGAGGGGCTGCAGTTGCAGCTCCTGTCTCGTGGTTTCTCTGATAGCTGAGGAGAGTGATGCCCGAGTTTGCTCCCTTTGTCCTTCCTGCTCTTCTGCAGCAGAGCAGAGCGTTGGTGGTGCCAGTGCAGGAGGTCAAACAGCAGAATTAAAGTGAAAATTCTGCCCCCATGGAGAAGGCAATGCTCTGGCAGCCCTTCCCTGGCTCCCACACAAACCACGGACCTGCCTGCATCCACGGCAGCCACTGTCTGGATTAAAAATAACCAATTCTCTGCTCTAAACTGGGGCTGTGCAATGCTCGATGGCCTGGGCAGGTCACTGACACACCAGGTGCTCTTCCCAACCCCTGCAAGTCAGGGCCAGTCTTATCTCCTGCTTTTCTCCTTCCTCCCCCCCTCCCTGTGTGCTCCTTGCCCCCTCCCTGCTCTCCTGTCCCAGCTGTGGGAACAACAACCCCACAGAGCCCCAGGGTCTGCATTCCCCCACTGCTGCTGGACACCCCGTGGCCTCTGCACAATTATCTTTTCTTTCTGTGTGGAGTTCAACAAACAAATCCTCCCCTCCACCTCTCTCTCAGACAGCCGAGTGCAAGTCCCCAGTCCTGCAATTATTGCAGCGTTCCTGCAGAAAACTGCAGGAGTCTCCAGGAAAGGGCTCCTGCAGGAGCTCACACAGCAGGCGCCCAAATCCTCCAGGGAAGGCCCTGGGGCAGGCAGGAGCTCGGGATAAGAGAAGGGAGAAGGAGCAAAGAGGATTTGGAGGAGCAGCAGGATGGCCTGCAGGTCAGGAACAGAGCCATGCTGAATTCTCGGGGTAATTAGTCTTCATTATCAAACTGCAGCAAATTAAGTTGCCTAACGTGCTGCATGGAGAGTTCAGGGATTTTAAATCTGGGTGCTGCCCAGTTTGGAACAGCACGAGTCTGGGGTTTGGGTGGGCTGCAGGTCAGATCACAACAAACCCAACTCACAAACCAGCTGAACGCTCCAGGACAAGAGAGAGAAATACAGGGGGAGCTGAAAGTCCCTGGGGGCTGCACAGAGGACCTGCCATGAGCTGCAGCAAACCAGAAAAACCCAGGGAAATTCCATTTTCCAGCCCCACTGACAGGTGAGAGGAACAGAGGACAAAGTGCAGGTGTGCAGCTTCCACACCTGGGTGCACGAGCTGAGCTGGAGCCTTTGCACTCCTGTTCTCTGCAGCACCCACTCCTCCTGCTCATGAAATTCCTCCTGAAAAGCCTCTTTGCCTTCTCCTTCTCGCCTGGAAGCGTAGCAGGCCCAGAGCTGTGAAAGGGTTAAAGAGCCCCGGCAAAGTTAACAAGGGATGGGCAATAAATGGCTCCAGCTGTGTATAATTAACTGTAATACTGTGAAGTAAATGACTTTTATTGGCAAGCATGTCATAACTTCATTAAAAGTCATATTTACAGCCCTCTCACATGGAATGAGTACTTGTGTAGTCTGCAATTTAATGAGCACTCATTTTCACCTTGTTTCAATTATTTTCCACCCACCCTTTGTCTCAGTGTGGGGAGCAGGAAGATAAAATACAATGGGAGGGTAATTAAGGCTGGCACAGATTCTTTCAGGAAATGTTTTTCTATTCCAGAACAATCACTTCTACTGCTTACTACTAGTAATACTTTAATGTTTAAAATACATAGTTTTCCCTGGTCCCTAAAGGATTCTTTAAATAACGTTATTAAAGAATGGCTGTGGGAAAGCTTTTTCCCCAGCCCGGCACCCCCAGTTGCACACAAAAGCAAATTTGTATCACTTAGAAGAGGAAATTGGCAATTTAGCCTAATTACAGATAAAGGATTTTGACTCTGGGAAGAAGGGGACTCCCCTGGGACCTGCTCCAAGCTCCGGGATGGGAGGTGGGACACGAGCTGTGGGAGCATGGCCAGAGCCACGGGTAAAGATCGTTTATTTCTGGGCACACGAAACTCTCAGCAGCTCCCAGGAAGCCTCGGCCTGGGGTTGGTGTCCCTGTGCTCCAGCTGGAAGTTTTCCCACCCGCTTCCCCTCCCGAGGCTCTGTGCTTGTGCACAGCCTCGTTTCCTGATGAAGATGCTCCCCTGCATCTCCTGCATCCTGGTGATGCAGTAATTGGAGGCAGCAGTGATTAATTCCAAAGATAAAATTCGTCCTCGGAACAATTGATTTCACTGCCAGAAGTGCACAAACTTCCCGATGGCAACACTTTCATGTAATTATTGTTATTAGTTTAAGCTTGTTTGGGGGAGGGAGGAGATGAGAAAAAAAATCAATTACTTTGTATTTATCACTAATCTGTTATGATCACTTTAATACAGAGGAGTTATAACTCCGGGCATGGTTTTTCTAATCCATGAGCTATTGGAAAAGTTTGCAGAAACTCTGAGGGCTGAAGGAGCTGATGTGGGAGGTGATGGGAGGTGTGGGAGGCTGTTGGGCTGGGGGAATTTCCATTTTTAGTGCCCTGATGTTCCCAGATCAACGATGGACGAGGCTGGGGCTGCAGCTGTGCATCAGAACTGCAATTGTGCAGCTCCTGTGCTGCTCCCCAAGGGCAGCACGCCCTGCTCTGCTTTTGGGGCTGGCACTGAGCCCCACACCCCGGGCCACCCTCACCCTGGGGGCTGTGGGGATGTCCCCCCGCGGCACAGATGTGTGCTCTGGAGTGGCAGCCCAGAAATGCACCCAGCAGGGCCCAGGGAATGCACAGAGATGGATCCTGCCCGAGGCTGCACCCTTAGTCCTGAGCAGAATTTCCCAGCAATGAAGACGAATCCCTTTTTATTGTGTGGATGAAATAACAACACGGCCATAAAGCGTGAGAGAACAAGGGGAAGTTGACAACGTGTGTCTTTGATTAATTGCTGTAATAGATTGCAGGTTGCTGACTGAGGACGTTTTTTTTCACGGCTCATTTTTCAGTCTTTAAAATTTTAATGCACAAAAGGAAGACAAAGCAAGCCTGGCCGGTGGAACCCTGGGGGGCACGGGGGTCCCCCGGGAGCTGGGGCCTGGGCTCAGAGGGACAGGGAGGGCCCAGGGTCAGAACGGAGCTCTCAGCCCCACCTGCAGCTCCCGGCCTGCCCTGGGCACCTGTGGCTGCACCTGAATAAAGGCACACCTGAGCTGGGAGTGCTGGGAAAAGCAAGATCCGTTCTTCATCTTCCTTTCAGCTGCCATCCGCTGGGATTCTCCTTGTCCTGGGCAGCCCGAGGAGCAGTGAATGCTGGCACCCCGCAGATGGGGAACCACAGCCCGGGAAAATGGGACCCAACTCTGCAAACCCAACCGTGGGATTTGCCAAAGAGCTGCTTCACTTCTGGCCCCAGCAGGGACTGGGACAGCTCAGAACCCTCAGGGTCACACCTGGGAATGTCACCCAGGGTGGCCTCACCTGCCAGAGGATCCGTGCTGCAGACAGCGCTGAGCCCAGGGAGCCCTCCCTCCCCCAATTAGCTGCGCTAATTAGAGGAAACAGCCAATCATTAAGTAGCTGTGGCTTGCTGCTCAGCCAGGATGTGGCACGGTCGCTCCCGAGGGAATCAGGAACGGCTCCCAGGAGGATTCTCCGTTCCAAGCGGAGCCTCCTGCACCTGTAACCTCCAAAAGGAGCAGAGAAAACAAAACCTGCTGAGCGCTGTCACATCAGAACCGGCTCAGCTCCCTGAATCCATCCCTGCAGAGGCTGGAATTAAAGCACAATTCCCCCCCAGGTGCCAATCCCGCAGCTTAAAGGGAGGCATCGCCTGCCTTGATAAACAAAACTGCTCTGGAGAGGAGGCAGAGGTGGAAAAGGAGAATGCAGGGATTGGCTGAGGTGCAAAAAACCTGTCCCAAAGTGTCCCCTGTACCTTGCTGGAGCTCCAGAGACATCCCTGCCTCCTGCCACGCTGGACTGACCATTTACTGGAGTGCTTGTGTTTAATTATCTCACTTTTGATTACGGACCAGGGAGATGAAGAACCAAACACGGGGTTCAGTTTGTGCAATAAAGCAGCCCTGGAAGGGGAATCTGCCCTGGGGTTCAGCAGAGGGTAAAGCTGGGCTGAATTCTCAGGCTTCCCCACTCTCTCCTGGTCCTGAGAAGTGCCTCTGTCTTTGGGATTTCCCAATAAACTTTCACTGTCAAAATAGAAAATGGTCTCCAGCTCCATTTGTTACTTTAGATACGCTTCACGAATTTCCTTTGCATCCAGGGCGGTTGAAAATTGGATTAAAACCTCTTTATTATGTTCCAGCATTAGGCATGCTTAGCTTCCACCAGGAAGGAGGATGAGGGAAGCAGAATGAAATCCTGAATGCTCACTGAAATTCTCAGCTGTGGATGTTCCAGGGCCAGGCACTCCTGTAAAGAGTCTGGGGTTCCCTGGGAGCCCTGGCCAGTGCAGGGGGTGAATGCTGAGCTGCATTTCCACATTTCAGCTCTTCCACCAGCCTCAGCTCATTCCAATGAATTCACCATTATGGGTGCTGTAAGAGCAGCTCAGATGCTGAAGGGGGATTCTACAAATTCAGCTCAGCAGAATAGAAAAGGCTTCGTTTGCTTTGGCTTTGCTTTCCATCCCCTCTCTGTCCATGGAATGTCGTGCTGGTGTCAGGAGTGGCACAGGTGGCACCCCCAGGGTGTCCACACGTGTGAAGCCCCAAACCAAGAACTGACAAATTCCCCCTTCTGCACCACAGTCCCTGCAGTTTTCCCATCATTTATCCCCCTGTTTAGCCACATGAAAGAACCCCTGCTTTGACTTCTCCACGATGACACATTGCTGTTGTATTCAAATTGCCAGCACTCTCTGTGAGAGCGTTTCTGCAGCACATCTTTAGACATTTCATCATTACTCTTCATTTAAAATGTCAACTTTGTTCTGACAAATCTTGTGTGCCTGGCTTGAAAAGCTTTACAAGTGTCAGGAGGAGCAAGGCAGGCTGCAGCTTTTGTCTCCTGTGACAGCGAGCATGAAAGGTTCTTTCTTGTGGGGTGTCTGGATTGAGCTGAGCAGCAGATTTGGGGTTGTTCTGTGCTTCAGGAGGGCTCCAGAGCAGCGGGGTGGGAGCTGTGCTGCCCCCAGCCCCTCTCACCTGGCACTGAGGGCTTTGGTTTGCTGCCCACCCCACACCTGTGGGGCCCCACCCTCCCGGGGGGCAGGCCAGGGGCACACAGGGATGCTCTGCTCTGCTCCGGGGTGTTCCAGGTGGGAAAGGAAAGGAAAGGAAGCACCAAACCCTGCCAGGGAGGGAGTTCTGGGCACACAAATCCCCTCTTTGGCTCCTGGGTTGTTTTCTCCTCCAGCACCAGGCAGTGGCCGTGGCTGGAGCCAGCAGTGGCTCCTCCCTGAGCTGCTGCAGAAATTCCTGGCAAAATCCTGGAATTCACATCCCAGCCCCCACCGAGGCCATGGAGCCGAGCTGGTTACTGGGGTGTGGGGAGCTGGGGGTGAAAGGTGCCCCAGGAAGGGAAGGAACAGCCAGGGAAGGTTCCCTGGGAGGGAGGGAGGGAGGTGACAGCAGGATCCCCTGGGATGAGGTGACAGCAGGATCCCCTGGGATGAGGTGACACCAGGGGTGAGCTCTGTCCCAGGGCAGGGCTGAGCTCCCTCTGCAGCCCCCAGGAGCTCCTGCTGCCCTGTTCAGTGCTCTGGAATCCCCTCCCGGGGGTCTCTGAGGGGTCCCCAGCCGGAGCTGGGCTGGTGCCAGTGAGGGAGGGACCCTCCTGGACCCTCCCAGCCCATCAGGGACCAAACCCTTCCCTGGGCAGAAGCTCACAGAGATCTGGGTGGAAGCTGTGGTGACTTTAAGGACTCCCAAATGTGCAGCCTCTCCTCCCCTGCTCTCCCCACGGGCCTGCATTTCCAACAGGGGGCTGCTGCAGACAGCAAGAGCTTCCTGGGAGAAACAAATCAACATAAAAAGGGATTTAAAAATCAGCGCCGTTTCCTCAGTGCTTCTGGTGTGTCCGGGCCCTCGAGGGAGAGCTGTGCTTTCTGATCTGTGCTAATACAAAATTCATATTTGTCTGGGCCATTATGTGCAAAATAATGGGTAATCCCTCAGGCTGGAGTGAAAAGCTAAGCCAAATATTCCAGGAGACCTTTGGATTTTGAAAGGTTTCAGAAATAAGCACAACACAAACATACGAAGGGATCCAATTATGTGTAAACAAAGTGTTCCTGCAGCCTCCTCCTCAGAAAACACAATTAGATTGCCAACAAGATTGCTTTTGGATTACCTGGATTAGGCCTTGCATTCAGAGGCTTAGGAGGTACCTGGGATCTCATTTTATTCTGCATTTCCCAGGTGTGGAGCTGTGTTTCAGGGGCTGCAGGGTCCCCCCTGGGCCCGGCTCTGCTGCTGCTCTCGGGGGTGGGCAGTGCTGGGGGCAGATAAAGTGTGGCTGCTGCTGATAAGGAAATGGTTAATGCAGCCCCAACGAAGAGTATGGAACGCTCAGCAGCGTGAGCAACCTGAAAGTTAATTAAAAGAGCGCCACAGCCATGGAGAAATGGAGAATTAAAGCTGTCCCCTTGTGATAAAGCACTGAACTCACCGGGGAGGGGATGCAGCTCATTTTCTGTGCTCAGAGAAATCCCAGAGCAGGGCTTTGGCTGCAGCCTCTCCCCACCAGCCCTCACCAGGACCAAGCTGTGCCTCAAACCTGATGCAGTCACTGCTCTCTGGGTAAAATCTGGATTTTACAGAGGAGCTCTGCAGGATTGCTGTGACCCTCCTGACCCTGGAGTGTCCCTGGGAATTCTCTGCTCCCAGAGGGGATGGAGGGGGCTGAGCTGCCTCTGCCCTACTTTATTCTCCTTATTTTGGCTTTGTGGAGCTAAGAGGGAACCTGAGGAGCTCAGAATCACAGGCCAGGGGTGACTGATGCTGGGGAATTACGAAGAAAATAATTATGAGGGAAAAAAAGTGTGACCTTTTCTTACAGGGACAGTGAAAATGAAGGTTGATTTTAATTTCTGTATTTGTCCTCCTGGTATTGTCCTAAGGACTATCCTGCCCACAGTGAGGCTAAGAATAGAAGTGGGAGGTGTGGGCTTGAGGAATAAGGCAGTAAATCAGAATTTTAATGCTATTAAAATCTATTGATTGTGTTGATTAATTATTGCTGGCACTGATGGGAAGGCCAGACTCTCTAAGCCAGTTTAATTATTTTCCAGTTAATGTTAATCTCAGTTAATGAAAACTCTCCAAGCCAGGAAAGGGATGACACAAGGAATGACTGTTACTCATGAGAGACTCTCTTAATCTATAAAACATCAAAGATGTCATTGCAAGCATCTTTGCTTTGCTTGTATTTTATTTTTTAAATGATGCGAACACTTTGTTCTCAGGCTCCTGATGAGTCAGGGCGTGACAGCTCAGGGAAGATCTGAGCAGGAGCTGCTGGAGCCTCCTGGAGAAGTGCAGCTCAGGGGCTCCGGTGGCCCTGGGCAGGGGCTGTGGGTAATTAATGACCTGGGTTCATTAGGGGTGGCTGCAGGAACTGGGCACTGCCCGAGATGGAGGAGCTGGGAATTGCAGCAGCATCTGCAGGGAAGCTCTGAAGCTGCCACAGTTCTGCTTTCCAACCTCCTCTGGCTTTTATGAGAGCCTCCACAGACTCTGCTGCATTTTGGTTTTTGTGTGGAGGCTGCTGTGTCTGTGCAGCACCAGTGACAACAGCTGGGTTAGAAACTTGGAAAAAACCCAAACATGAAATCAGGCTGGCCTGGAGCCTCACCTGTCACACAGGTGAGTTTCTCAGCAGGGCTTTGCAGGTTCAGCCCGTGTTGCAGAGCAGCTGCAGCGCTGCTGCATCACTCAGGGGCCCACACGGACCCCAGTGCAGCCCCCAGTGCAGCCCCTCCCCTGCAGGGATTTGTGGGCTGGAACCTGCAGCATCCCAGTGAGGCCCCTGCTGCAGTTGGTAACAGGAACCTCCTCTGCACATCCCTCAAGTGAGGAAGGTGCCTCACTTCTCATTATTTGCACTGCAAATAATGGTTTAAAATAGCTCTGTGAGCAATTCCCAGGGACTGTGGTGGGTACAGCAGCACTGAGTCACCCAGCCAAGAGCCAAACCTCAGCCCCCCTCAGCCCCCTCAGCCCCCCTCAGCCCCCCTCAGCCCAGGTGGGGAGGAGGATGAAGGCCCTGCCTGGGTGATGGAAACGCTCTGGGTTTAACTGCCTGAGGGAAAGAGGCAGCAAACAGGAGAAGTTCCCTTGTCTGGCTGCTGAAAAGCTGTGCCTGCTCACCTGCGCAGCTGCCCTGCCCTGCTTTGTCTGTTTGGATTGTAAATTCTCCTGGATTTTCAGTTTGGATTGTGAGCTCTGTGGCTGGGATTCTGTTTCACACTGCTCTTTACACAGGACGTTGTTGGAGTTCCCTGCCTGTGGCTGCAGTGAGCACCCCTGGAGGTGTTTTGGATGCACATCCAAACGTTCCCAGCATGCAGCACTGAGCTGAGCCTTCTTGGCCAGAGGCAGGAATCAAAAATCACCAGAATTAACCTGTTGTAATGGAGCTGTGGCAGTTCAGCACAGTGACTGTGTGAGGGGGGGAAATCAAGGGGTATTTTATTTTGTTTGAGCTTTGATGACAAATTATGTCCTGGCTGTTGAGGAGTATTAATTAATGGGATGGCCCTGGAGGGTTTGGAGATGAACACTCCCAGTGCACCTGAGATTCCTGCAGGAGCACCCATCCCCTTTCCTGAGGAATTGTGGTTTTATTCTCTGCTGTGTCCAAGCACCCCTGGGCTGTGCTCAGGCCCAAACCCCCCTGAGGGGTGTGAGGCTCTGTGCTGCTCACAGGGGGCTCGCAGCCACAGCCCTGGGCTCAAAGGGCAGAGGATCTGTGTGATCCCATTCCCATCCCAGCCCCAGCTGTTCCTGCCCAGGGACAATGAAAGTTACAGCTCCACACAGAGAAAAAATGACAGGTGTCCTTCCCAAAGGAGCCAAAATCCATCTCTGCCCATGGCAGCAGTTAACAAAATGGATGGATGAGATCTGCCTGGGCTTTTATCTCCATTTAAATTTGTTTTCCATTCACCAGGCTCCACTGCAGGAGAGCAATATTGAAATGTGCAGGAACCATGAGACACAAATTTTATTACCCCTTCTCTGCTACTCCCACTGTAGAGAGAGAAGTTTATGAGTGAAAAACATCCCAGCCTATTTAGCCAACTCCAATATTTGCAGTCCAGACTGGAAGGAGTAATTGATTTTCTAATAATAGAGAGAATCCTCGGCTGGAGGCTCAGTGTCGTGTTGTAGAACTCCCTAAAAAGCACATTCCCATCGCTGCAGCTCCCCTCTGCCTGGGGCAGGGCATTTGTGGGGCTTTATCTTCCCAAGCACAAACAATTCCCGTCCCTCCCAGGGGTTCCCAGAGTGGCAGCTGGGAGAAGGAGCTCCCTGCCTCTTGCTGGCTGATTTCCGTGCCTGGCCACGGCCTGCAAAGGTGCTTTTATTGGGAATTATTGGTATTCGTGCAGGAGAAGCATCCGTGGCTCGCGTGAGGAGCCAGCCCAGCGCAGCCCCACAGTGTTCAAAGAGATTCGGGAAGGGCTTCATCTGAATTTCAAAGGGCTCTGGCTCCGCTCTGCCGTGCACTGCATCAGAAATGCCGGCGGGGTCAGCAATGTTTACAATTTTTTCTGGTGTTTGTACTGAATGTGTGCACGTTCCCTGTCGGGGGGAGGCTGGGGATGCCCAGCACTGCTCGCTCCTCGGGCACAGTTATCACTCCGAGCCTCGGGGCCATCAAAGGGGCAGCGCTCTGATAACGCCCTGTGGTCCCTGCAGCTTCTGATCACAGAGCGGGGGCTGGACGCAGGGCTGCCTCCTGAGGAGGTCGTTTGGCTCAGGATGGGAATTTCTGGTTCCTAACCTGGCAGATAACGAGGCCTGTGCTGCTCCTGTGCGCGGCAGTGCCTGGGGTGCAGGAGGAGGCAGCGCTGCCCTTGCAGGGGCACCCAGAGGAGCTGCAGCCGCCTCCAGCAGCCTGGGGGAACCTCCAGGGTGTCTGTCCATCCCCGTGTCCCCCCTTGCCACCAGCCCAGGGGATCCCCCAGCACTCCTGCTGTGGGGCTGCTGCTGAGCTGCTCCCTGCCCAGCCCCAGCTCTGCTCCAGCTCCTGCAGCTCTGCCCCTGCACACACACCCAGCAGGGGCTGCTTTTATTCCTCACACCTTTATATTCCCAGCCAGATCCTGCCTTCTGCAGGGTGCAATGGATTCCACCACGTCACAATTGAATTCCACGCCATAAACGAATTTCACCACACCACAAATTGATTTCGCCACATGGCAATTGAATTTCACCACGTCACAACTGAATTCCACCACGTCACAAATCGATTTCACCACATCCCAACTGAATTTCACCACATCCCAAATTATTTTAACCACATCCCAAATTAATTTCACCACATCACAATTGAATTTCACCACATCCCAAATTAATTTCACCGCATGCCAAATTAATTTCATCACCTCACAAGCGCCTGTGGCAGAGGATGTGTAAAAAGCCACACCTCCTCTCTCCTGAAAGGTCTCCCTGCACATCACCAGTATTGCAAAGAGAGCTCTTGGAAGGGAAATCATGTGGCAATTTTAATTCTTTTTTGTTGTTTTCCTTATGGGAAAAGTGGAGGGGAGTGCCTGGATGCGAGCAGGAGCATGAGAGGAAATCAGAAGGAAGGAGTTGCCCCAAGGGCTCCGTGCCCAGTGAAAACCCCCTCAGCTCTGGCAGGGCTGAAACCTTGACAGGTCCCAGAGTGGAGCTGAGAATCCTCCAACAAAACAAAACAGATGAAAAAGTAGAGTAAGAATGACAAAACATTTTTTTCTGTATTTTCTGTGCTTTCCCTAAGCCTGATTTCCAAAGAGCTCTGTTGACATAAGTGCAGCAGCTGGAGATGAGAGGGTTTTAAATCAACCTTCAGAGATGTACAGTTTATACTGGTAAAATAATTAATCTTCAAAGATTCCCGAAAAATAGTGTTTAAGGTGTTTAATGATTAAAAACCTGATGTCCTTGAGCGTAAGTCAGATGAAAGAACTGCCAGGGACCTTAATGCAGTGCAATGATAAACATAAAGGCAGCAATAATGATCAGCCCGAGGTGATTACACTCTCTAATTAGAGCACATGTATCATTTAGGCCCGTTAATCTCGGCCTGTCTGAGGCACTTTGGGCACGCTCTCCTCCAGCCCTGGAAGGTTTTTGATCCTGGCACGGGGCAGGAGGAGCCACTCCCTGAGGCTGGGGCCTGAGCTCAGGGTTCCCTCTGGAGCCTCCTGAGGGGGCTCAGCCCCGCTCCCCCAGGGTTCTGCTCTTGGATGGAGCACCAGGAGTGCCCCAAACCCCAGAGTGGAGCTGTGTGACACCAGGAGTGACACCAGGAGGGCCCCAAACCCTGCCCTGCATATCCTGTATGCACAAAAACCCCAGGGAGGAGCTATGTGACACCAGGAGTGACACCAGGAGTGCCCCAAACCCCAGGGAGAGCTGTGTGACACCAGGAGTGCCCCAAACCCCAGGGAGAACTGTGTGACACCAGGAGTGACACCAGGAGTGCCCCAAACCCCAGAGTGGAGCTGTGTGACACCAGGAGTACCCCAAACCCCAGAGTGGAGCTGTGTGACACCAGGAGTGCCCCAAACCCTGTTCTGCATGGCCAGGAGAGGGTCTGAGGCACAGGGAAAGGCTGTGGGGTCTGCAGGAACTGGGACAGATCTGTGGGGTCTGTAGGAACTCTTTGCTAGAGCCCAAATGAGGAAAATCCTCCCTGGTGCCCTGAATTCCCCACAGAGGCTCAGTGCCCAGCTGGGGGGAGCTGACCCCGGGCAGGGGGGCAGAGCTGCTCCCCTGGCACAGGCCCCTTCCCCAGCCATGGTTTTGTGCCCTCATCAGAGGCCCCAGAGGGGCCCCAGGACTCCCAAATCAGCGGCACTGAGACAATCAGGCTGGCTGCAGGAGGTGGCTGAGAGAATTCTTCATTAATTTCGAGTGTCCCTCAGTAATGAAAGCTGGGCCTGAGAGGTTTTGCTTGGAGCTGCTGGGAGGTGTCTGGAATCAGGGCAGGGGAGGCAGAACCAGAGCCAGGCCTAGAACAAACAGATGCTCAAGGCAAACACCTGAGCATGCTGACATTCTCCATTTATGAGATTTTCCCGTCCAATTATTGTGAACATTGAAGTGTCTTCATTGCTTTTATGGAAATTTGCCACCCTGGGCCTTAGCAGAGCCCTACAGGTGATGTGAGGAGTCCCCTGTGGATCCTGCCAGACAAGGATGTGGAGGAGATCAACTCCAACCCCTGCCAAAAGGGGACTTAAAAACGCCCAGCAGTGTCTGCAGCAGCTTTTGGGGTGACCCTGCTGGCAGGCCCAAAAAGCTGCTCTGGCCTGAGCAGAGCAGGCACTGCAGGAGACAGGAGCGATTATCATCCTCGTTAGGAGGAAATGAGAAATGATCTCGCTAATAAAACACACATTAAACAAACAAAGGGAATTCTTGTGCAGGCTGTTCTCGTGGCCACTCCATGCCACACGGAAGGGGTGTTTGTGCCTTCCAATTAAGCAGAATAATGGCATTTCTGGGGGGATTGCTTCAGTCCTGCTGCAGGTGGCAATGAGATGAGAGGCCTTGGCTATGCTGCTGTCAATTTGTTTAATGATTATTAGAGGAGCAGGTGATTTCTACTAAAGGGAAGTGACAGACTGTCCATTAGATATAGATGCATGTTTATTAAATTGGGAGCCTGGAGCAAGCGGCATGGCTCATTTGCTTCCAAATTCCAGAGCAATCTGTTTTATTGTGCACCTGGAAGGTTGGGAGCCCCGGAGAGGAGGGGGCTGTGCCAGGCAGGGCTGGGGGTGTTTGTGCACAGCGCTCGCTGCCATCCCCGACGGAGCTTCAGGGGCTGGGGCTGTGCCGGCTGGAAAATGTGCTTCAGTTCCTTCTCTTCTCCCCTAGACAGGCCTGGGAGCAGCAGGGGAAAGGGGCTTTAATCTGTGAGAGCTCAGCCTTGTCTCTGCTGTCTGTGGTGGGAGGTGCCCTCCAGACCACCCCAGAGCTCCCAGAGCCAGCACCTTCCACCTCGCTGTCCTTGGGCATCGCGGAGCTTCAGATGAGCTGATTGCAATTTTGGCGTCCCTATCTCCATGAAAATGCAAATAAACCAGCTCCGTGCTCCCCATTCCACACCGCGCCGGTCCCAGTCGCTCCAGTCCCGTGTGCTGCTCAGCGAGGGGGGAAGGAGAGGGCAGACATCGAATATTGCTGCGTTCAACGCCGGCAGTAACACATCCTGTGCCTCCCTGCCAGCCTCTCGCTGCGCTATTATCCCTCCATTCTTCTGTTTGTTCTGTTTTTTCTTCTGGGCACATGTTTTTTCCCGATTCGGGCGGAATCGCTGCTGCCGTCCTCAGCTGTCCTGATTGCCTGAAGCGGCGGCTGATTGCATTATTCATCCGCAGTGCTCACAAAAGGCGTCAGAGCTCTCCACCAGAGCCGCTTCTGATGATGTTTTGCGTCTGTGGGCAGGGGGGAGGGCGCCGGGTGCGCTGGTGGCATCTGGTGGCATCTGGTGGCATCTGGTGGCAACTGGTGGCAGTGCTGAGGCTGTGCCCGAGGGGCTGGGACGGGGCAGAGCCCGGACAGGCTGCGCCGGGCTCCGCTCCCTCCCGGGCTGCAGCGGTGCTTGGCCGCAAATTGAATTTACAGCCCGGCGAGCAGAGGAGCGAAGCGCAGGGAAACGGTGCCACCTGCGGGGCCCGGGAATGGACCCGCAGCTCCCTCAGACCCTCGGGGCTGGGAGGGTTCTTAACCCAGAAACAGCGAGGGGAAGGCAGGGAAATTCTGCCCCAGCTGCTGGCAACCAACACACAACCAAAAACCCAAAACCAAATCAACACACAACCAAAAACCCAACCAACACAAAACCAAAAAACCAAAACCAAATCAACACAAACCCAAAAATTCAACCAACTAACACACAATCCAAAACCACTGTTAAGTCCTTTTCCCTAAAAGAACTTCATAGCCCAAAAAAAAAAAAAAAAAAATTACCCTCACCAACCTAAGAAATCTCTAATGAATTAGTCTGGTTTTAGATGGGTTTTTCAGATTGTGTGTTAGGAGGCGGCAGGGCAAGGTCAGGCTGTGCCTCAGCACAGCCACGGGGATGGTCACAAACACAGAAAGGGGCAGCAGTTCTTTTTCTGTGGTTTGGATGAGCACTTAAAAGTTATTTTTCTGTGTTTTAGGAGAGCCTTTTTCCATGCTGCAGACAGCGTGGCAGGGGTGGGGTGAGCTGTGCTGAGCAAACCCACCCCCAGGAGATGTGTGAGCTTTGAGCTGCGTCCCACGCTGCCTTTGGGGACATTTGGGGGATGTTTGTGGCTCCAGGGATGTCCCCAGGTGCTGCTGCAGATCCAGGGCCCTTCTGCACCTGGTGACGTTGGAATTGGCAGGGCTGGAGGCCCTTCCTTGTGTCCCTCGGTGTCACCTGCAGCAGCCCCATCCCTGCGGGGCAGGCTGGTGTCCCCAGCCCACCTGGACGGTGTGGGTGGAACACAGGGAACCAGGGGCAGCTCCAGCACCGTGTGGAACCCCCCGGGTGTGCTGCCGAGCCCGGGGCAGCTCCGCTCCAAACCCGGCCTCTGGCAAAGGATTTGCTGGGAATAAAGCAAGGAGAGGGAGCAGGAAAGCGCACGGCTGCCTCTCGCAGTCTGTGCCTGAACACACACGTTTTGTAGAATGTTCTCGGGCTAAAAAGATATTAATAAGTAAACCCCTCTGATTGATTTAATATGCCAGAGCTTTGTTCTCAGTTCTTTGCTTGTACTGGTGCGTAACACTGGAAAAATAAAATGGAATTGTAAAATGAAATAAATAAAATATAAAAGCCGTGCAGCAGAGTGGAGTGAATTCAATCATCAGAGGAGCAGAATTATACATCAAGAGCAATCCAATATTGTGTTTAATCCCAAGGCATTATAAATCTGACAACATCTCCGAGTATCTTCAGAACAGAAAGGTGAGGTTTTGAGGAACAAACAGGCAGTTAATCCTATTTACACAGATTTCTTCCCACCAGCAGCGTGCCACCTTTGGGTAGAGGCTCACTGGGGGACTCCTGGTTGTGTTTGTGATTTCCAGCGTTCCTCCCTCTCGTGCTTTGCTGTCAGAGCTGGGCAGGAGCTGAGGAATCCCCTCAGGGGCTGTCAGACATCGCTGCTGGAGCAGCAGGGTGGCAGAAGCTGATCCCCACAGCTCTTCCTGCCGGGCTGTACCACCCACACCCCTCTGCAAAGCTGCACCGGGGGCTGGAACATGGAAATCCGTGCTGGCAGAGAGGCTGGCAGGGACGGGAGCTGCTCCCAGCTTCAGCTGCTCCGGGGCAGCTCCACCAGGCTGAGAGGGACCCCGGGAGGGGCAGCCCTGGCGAGAGGCTCCTCTGCAGCCTGAGCCCAGCACAGAACCCTCCCGGGCCTGGGGAGAAGCTGGGATCCCTCCCGGGCCTGGGGAGAAGCTGGGATCCCTCCCGGGCCTGGGGAGAAGCTGGGATCCCTCCCGGGCCTGGGGAGAAGCTGGGATCCCTCCCGGGCCTGGGGAGAAGCTGGGATCCCTCCCGGGCCTGGGGAGAAGCTGGGATCCCTCCCGGGCCTGGGGAG
>VZUI01044931.1:0-26228 GCA_013401135.1 Cettia cetti
TGCCTTGCCACATGACTCACAGGCAACTCCCCCGGGAGCTGTCTCTGTTTAATGGGCCATCAAGGACCCATTGCATGACTCATGGAATGATATCAGCCCATTGTGAGATGCTCCTCCCAGGGGGAGGAGCCAAGAATTCCCACCTGGATATAATCCGGGGTTTGGGACAGCACAGGGGGCCTTTTCCCCGCTGGATTCCCAGAGGACAAGAGCTACCATTCCTTCTCTACAGGATCACTGCTTCAACCACCCTAACTAACAGGGTGTCATGTGGTATTCTGACTCTGTCAGTGGTATTTTGTACTATTGAATTTATTTTATTTTACTTTATTTTACTTCTTTCCTTTTCCACTTATTAAATTGTACTTCTGACTTGGAGTCTCTCACTGGTTTTGCTTTCAAACCAGCACAACAGAGTAAAAGGATTCATATTTATGCAAAGGCTTAATCCCGTGAAAAGTTATATCTTGATTGATATCACCTTCAAACTTGAGTTGGAAAAACATCCATGGTAGATATTAATATTAGTTTTATGGTGGTTTAAATCATAAACTTGAAGGTGTGATTGTTAGCAAAATTTCTGCTGTGTCTCTGCACAAGACAATGGTACAGCTGAACATATGGTGGCACTTAAACAATTATTTATTTGTATATTTCCATCAACAGCACCATCAAAGCACTTAGGTTATTGATCAAAAAATATTTAGGATTAAAAAAAAAGGACTATGATATGAGTGCTGGAACTATATGGTCTTTAAGGTCCCTCCCAACACAAACCATTTTGAGGTTCTGTGATTAAAATCTGTAGCTATGGAAATGCAGTTAGACCAGTTATACCAAGCCTTCCTTGATACAGTCCTATAAATGCAGATTTCCAGCCTATAAACTCATCTGTTTTTCAGTAAGCCAGGTAGTAATCTTATGTAGTGTTTTATATTGTAGCAGCCTAAAGTGGTAAATCATCAGTGAGGCTTACTGCCAAGGCTGGGTCATGAAATGGAAGATTATGACTTCTATGTGAAGATGCAGGTTTTCAAATCTAAAGACAAACAAATATAACACAGTAAAAATCAATTTTTCTCCTATAATTTTTCTTCTCCCCCTTAAATTGAAATATAGCCCTTGCCTTCCACAGTAGCAGTAACTAATTGGGTCAATATCATAGCACATATTTTAATAGTGCTCTTTCAGAGCCAGCTCTGTGATAGCTTAGAACTGGCATGTACTTACAGAAGGAGAGTTTCCTGAGTCCAGTGCACTGTTTGATTGTGCATTTACCATTAGTGGGTTAGTGCATGCTAATTTTCAGAGAAAAGACAAGCCAGAGCTGTTCTGAGTTGCCCATCTTTAATGTTCCTGCTGTGAGGATCTGAAATCCTATTGCAATTCCGTGGGCATCCAGACCCCTTTGAAATCTCAGTTGACAGACACATCCCTGGGGAGATGTCAGAAAAAGCTGTTGATACTCTGAATGCAATATGGGAAAATGTGTCAGAGCTGGCTGCAGGTCTGTGAGGCACCAGTGAATAGGTTGTCGTTGTGATCATGGCAATGAATGAGCTGACTGAAAACCTGTAGAGGGAGATGAAAAGAATACAAATGGCCTCGAAGCAGCGCCTTGGAGAAGGAGGCAGAACTATTCCTGAACCCAGCAGGGCATGGAAAGCAGGCACAATATTGTGCCAGTGCAGGTGTAGTGCTTCTCCTAGCACAGGAGGTAGCCTGGATTCCCCTGCACTCAAATGTTTCGCCAGGTACTATTTTGCCTGGTAGAACAAGCAGAAATACCCACACTGCCCAAGTGGCTGAGTTCCTTCTCAGAAATGGCAGGTATTCTGATACTTGCCTCAGAGTTTCCCTGCTTTTAGCCCAAGTTTTAGCCAAGCAGCTGAGTCCTCAAGGAGAAAAATGAATTTGATTCACTGAGGCATTACTTTGTCTGATTAGAGAACATGTGTATGGCTATTGACATTTATGGACAGCTAAATACTCAAAATTGTGAAAGGAGGCATAATGGGGCTTGTTGGTAAACTACATCTTAAAATGTTCATCTTAAGATTCACTAAACTGGTTTCTTGGAGGTAAATGGTATTTTGATCAAATGGAGCAACTTTTGGACAATATACAAATATTCAGACAATACAAATTATTTTCGAATTTTAGTAAGAAGGAGGATTATGATGAGTTCTTGTTTACGAAGGTATTCATGCTTGCTTTCTCTCTCTCTGCTTGGTCATGTGCATTACTACTCCGGCTGTGTATTAAAAACAGTCCTCATATTTTTCTGATAAGTTCTGGCTTACAGTACATTGTCTTATACAATTGTACAATGTTGCACGTGTCCCTCTACCTCCAACTAAATCAGGGAATGGGAAGTGTTACACAATGCTGTCACCTGATGGCAGGAAATTATGGTATTGGAGGCTTAAAACTTAAAAAGAGGGGGTTTTATCTTTTATTTTTAGCCAGTCTTAATGGCACACTGACTTTGTGTTAGAATTTATTATCTTTTCTTGATATGTTTCAGTAAAATGGAACATGAAAAATCATTTTTTCCCAATATTCCGGTAGTAGCTTTCCTGTTTTAGAAGACTGTTGTTGAGATCCCTCACTTGCATAATTGAACTTCTGTCATATGCATGGCCTCAACTGCAAGTTTGGGTGTAACTGCCTTATACAGAACCAAGAGATATTTAAATAAAAGATTTGGTATACATTCTGCAATTTTTAACTGAGCAATTAAGTTATATCTGGTTCTGTTAGTTATGATAAGCATCAGAGATGTCACTTCATCCACATTATTTGTAGAGCAGTATTTTTTTTGAGATGATCTACTAAAGAGAGAATTTTATTATTGTCATTGGCAAAAAAACCCTAAACTATTAAACTAGAAAAAAAGAGGCACTCATGCTATGTGAATCACTTTTAATAAGAAGAAAAAAAATCAATCTGTCACTTCAAAAGAAGGCACCAAAGCTGCACATACTGATCTGAAAGGCAGAAATGGTAACGTTTGTTTCAAGGAAATGAAATCATTCCTTCCCACTTTCACTGCACTACATTTTTATTATAAGCTGAGAAGTCAAATTTCTCAGCTGTGTTAGGAAAAAAATACTGCTTCCTTAAAAATTTTGTTTTGCTTTTGCTTCTTGTTCTCATTATTGACCTAAACACCTCAGCTGCTTTGTAGTTTTACCTCTTGTGAACTTCTGGAATAACTTATCCACTGTTCAAAACTTCAGATGGGGAAAGAAATTACATGTCCTGAATAATCCCGTAATAAATCAGTGAGAATCTAAGCAGATAGCTTTCATTTAATGGAATGAATTGATTTCTCTGTTCAGAAATGTAAGGCAGGTCTATCATAGATACAAGCTTAAGATCTGATTCACTTAATGCTAATGCTGCTGAATTTGATCACAGTGATTACAGGAGCCTTCAAGGTGGTGGCCAAACTAGAAAAGGCTTTGAGATTTTTCAGAAAACTTATATGGATCTACACTGAATTGTAATACACTTTGAAGACAAAAAATTAAAATTATCTAGTCTTCTTCCAGATGCAGAATTCTTCTAGAGTTCCTTTAAAGCGTACAGGTATTAATTCTGTGAATTTGAGAAGGTGTATGAGGCAGATACTGAATTAGAAAAGCTTTTTCATCATCCAGTTAAATGTACTTGATATTATGGTTGATTTTTCCATGATATTTAAAGTTCCTATTTCTGTTACTTTACAAAGTTTTTGGAATTGCTTGGTAAGAGAAGCAGGCAGAAATTTTGTTGTACTTTTGCAGAAAGCGTTGTCAACTTTTTTTAATTCAAAATGAAAAAGACAAATGACAGAGGTGGCAGGACTACAGGTTTGTTGGAGCTCACATTTTTCCCTGCAGTTCACATTTAGCCTTGTAAACCCCAGAAAAAAACACAGGTTACTAAGCAGTGCCTTGTGGACCAATATAGGGTAAAAAGCCTTTAATAAAGTGTATGTGTAAATAACTGCAACTTAATGCCCACATAGCAGCAATATAACAAATATTATTTTCCCTAAGATATATCTTTATGTGTTGATCCTAGCCTTCCTGTATTTTTAAAATATGGGCTTTATACTTTTCAGTCTAATTATTCCATTAAGGCATTTATTTTTTTCTTTTCCTAGGAAATGTAGAATATCACGTGTACCTTATAGAGGCAGAAGCATGCTGGAGAGCTTCAGGGGCTATCACCTTAGATTTCAGCAAAGATAAATGTGATATGTCTTCTTCAGAGATCCCAACAATTCAAAGGAGAGGAGTCTGTCACAGCAATTGACATTTGGGGTTGTTATCAGACAAAGACTCCTTTAGAATAGTTAGCAGAGTGTGAAGAAAATTATTTTCATAGTGACAATTAATCAAGTATCAGGACAAACTGCATCAGGGTAGGAATACCTAATCCAGAGGTACTCCTCTAGCTTCCAGTTTTCCAATCAAGAAGCAACCTTAAAGAAACCTCTGCATTCTAAGTGTTTGTGCATTAAATCACTGATGCAGATATACTTTCCCCTTTAAAAAAAAGTGTGTATTGACCATCTGAATGCTTAGTTCCCAGTGAGGATAGAAGTGACAGTAACTTTTCTGAGGGCACCAGGAAGGCAATTACAAAACTTATTTTTAGCCTGGAGTGGCCATGCTTTTCTCAGGAAAGCTTTGATCTAAAGAGAAGTTAATCTTTACTTTCCTTTGTGGGGGTGGGATGATTTAAACTGTTTTCTTGAGTGGAAATAATTCCCAACAGCTTTTTTGTGTTCAGTTAGAGATTCTGTCACATTTATTGGTGGAGTTTAGGCTTAGGAGTTGTCTAAATTACAGTACTGATTGTTTTTCCTCTGCTGCTTGTAATAGTAAAAATTTCCAAACAGTTTCAGTAAATGTTGTCCTTAAATTTATAGACTCTTTATACAAAGTGCAAGGGGTGATTAAAATCTAACTTGCTCACATGTGAGCAGAGAACTGTTGAATTTAGCCAGTGGGGCAAGCTGTGTGAAAAGCTGTATCTCAAACTGGCTCCTTCTTGAAAAAGGGCTGTGTAGGAGAAAGGTATTCTTCAAGCCTTGTGCGGAAAACCTTCCTCTAATTGTAGAATAATTAAAGTCACTAATGTGTAGTTCATATGGTGACTTTCTGCCCCATTTGTGCAGCTCCAACGTGGAAAACATAGTGGGAAATAGTTATCATAGTGTTTAATTTCTGATGTTCCAGTCAGTCTAAATTCTATTACATAATTGGACATTTCACATTTTCGTGTACGCCAAGTGAATGAGGCATAAGTAGGGAGGGGGAGAGGAGGGTCTGTGATGCCACTGTCATACACTGTTTGTGGCAATGGTGATGAGAGCCAGCTTTTCACTCCTGTCTCCTTATGGTCAGTTCTAGGCTTTTTTTGCTTTCCAAACCTAACTGGCAGCTGTGCTCATCCCAGAAAGTAGCTTATTCCTATTTATGTGGTGGAAAGGAGAAGATCATCAAAGATTGATAAAAGCAGGTATAAGATCTTGGGGAGATCAGAATCAGAATTGTGGAATGGCTTCCATGTGAGGAATGACTGCTTGGCAATCTCTTCAGTCTGGAAGTGCAAGGATTGGATGGAAGGCAAAGAGGGCAGAAGGGTTGAAGAACATAGGAACTCAGTGATGTGGTAGCTGGAGGGCCTCAAATGAAGCAGCAGGTCCTGGGCTTGAAACAAAAGGGATACTTCACACACTGTGGTTTATCTTTGTAACTACTTGCAATGGAATTTTGAGATAAATCCACATGAAATCTGAGTTACAGAGATTTGAAAGGCAACTTGGCTTTCTTCTGAGTAAGGTAGTAGTGTCACACTTTGGAGAATCAGGAGAGTGGATGGAGAATCATCAAGAGTGGATGCCAAAATGTATCTTACTGATCTCTTGTGCTGCTGTGGGGCAGCACGAGAGATTGGTAAGTATAAACTAAGTATAGAAAGCAGCAGTTACATTGTGCTGTGGTTGCCTTGTCACTTAAAGGGAATGTTTGAGTTTTCAAATTGTGTACAATGATACACTTTGCAAAGCTTCATTGTTATTCAGCAGAAAGAACCTGTTGGTACTGCCTTTTGTAGGAGCTCTTGGACACCCTAGATCTGGGAGAGGGGAACATGAAGATCACTACATCACATCATTATGTTCTGAGAACTCCTCACTGTGTGTGAGATGTGGCTGCTGGAGAGAAGAGACACGGGCTCTTTGTCTTTATCTTAAAAATTCTATGTACATGAAAGGATGTCACTACATATTATTACTCAATAGATATCCAGAAACCTTCTGGCTGCTAAAGCCCAAATTAAATTTGAATGTTATGAAAAGTATATAAAAGTTAAAATATTTAAACTTTTAAATTTTAATTTATTCAAGTATTCAGTCTCTCAAACCCTCAAAGAATATGATTGGCAATATAATCCTTTCTAGGAATCATTGTCTAGATGAGTCTTTGTACCAAGTTTAATTATCCTCTGGTGTCCTTGCAGCATTGGCTACTGAGGTCAGCTTCAGTATTCTTCTCACTGCTCTCTCCTCTTGCTCAGCCTGTGCAAAGTGGGAGTCAATTCTGGCCAGGCCACAGCTGTAGCTGTTGGCTCCAGTGAAATCCAGCACAGCAGAACGTGCTGAGCCAGAGAAGAGGGTAGTGTTTATTAATAGTACGAGTGAGCTAGAAATCCCTGGGGAAAAAAGAGAATGGGAGTAAAATTTCGTGTGACAAGGTAAAGATGTCATAACAAAATTATGCTAATAGGCGATTTAAACTTCTTTAAAAATGATCTCAAAGCTCATGAGACACGACATGCTGGAGAGAGAGCTAGTAATTGCAGTAAATAATCATTTTATGAGCCATAGTGTGAGAGTAACCCTAATAAATTCTGTTTCTCCCATGCTGAGGTCACTTTCTCCCTGTCTGTAGCACATCTAGTGACTAAGTTTTCTTCAGCTGTGAAGTGAGAGAAGATATAGGAGTGATACCACTGAAGAAGATGGAGTGCAAATGCTTAGGAGGAAACAAATCCAAAGAAGAGGTAGTGTTGAAGGGAAATAAATAAGACTATTACTATATTCTATTTTTAAGAGTTGTACAAAAAAAAAAAAATAGGAGCGTATAATATTTACAGAGCTGTTCAACTACTAAAGTTGGTTTGATTTAATTTTAAGCACAGTGAATTGTGGAGCCCATAACTCCTTAGGAAAATTTCAGGAGGAACAGCAAACATCAGGAAATGTTAATTCAACTGAGTTGTGCATTGCCTGCTTAATACACCCGAAAGGTAAGACAGCCTGGGGGTGCAGCAGGTCAGTAAAGTCAGGGACAGTTCAGACACTTGTTGGCAAGGGACATCTTCTTTCAGGTGTGTCCTTACTGAATCTACAGGCACTGCTGTTTTAAATGAGAGTGTGAGACTGACTTGAGCTGTGTAAAATAAAACCTTCCAAAAGATAGAAACTAAAACTGCTCTGCTGTGCATTTTAGTGCAAGCAGGAGGTTTTTCTTCACTGGGGTTGTCACTGCATTGCTTAGGCTTTATTTCATAAGCTGATACCGTCCTAATTTAAACTTTGACTTCCTATTACAAAGTATAAATCAGAAGATTAAAAACCTCCTGCTATAGATTTTTTAATAGAAAGTGACAGTTTAATTTGGCAGAGTTGAGCTGAAAGGATGCTTAAACCTAGTAGAGAGTGCCAGCATCAGCAGCTCCAGAGTAGCTGGAAATGAAAACAGAAACATGAATAATTAACAGATAAGCTTGAGTTCCTCAGATGTTTCACAATTACTTACTTTAGAAAAGTTTTCTTCTCAGTTAAATCATGGAGTTCTATTTTTGTAGTCAACCTCCTTTTGCTCACTGAAAAATAGTGGATGTATGTCACTGGTGTTTTACAGTGAAAGTCTGGGGTTTGTTGTTTTTATTTATATAGCGAGAAAGTGTAGTTTTGGAGGGAAACTCATTTTTTGACCACAAGGTAATTTAATATCTTGCTGTCATACTGGTGTTTCTTTCCCAAAATACACCAACATTTGAAAATACATTCATTCAGGTTTGTTGGGTTCCATGAGGCTAAAGAACCTTCAATTTTTAGGTGCAGCAAGTCATTCATGAGCAATTGTAGCCCTGTTGACAAGACATTCCAAACCATGGTGCAGCTTTATGTAACAATGAGCTGTTAAACATCAGAGTTATTCCATGTGCTTATGGAAAACAGCATTGAGGAAACTATCGTCATGATAATGGCACAGAAAATACTACTTTTTTAGTATTTATACCATCTATTTTACTAGCCGTGCAACAACTTCATGAGGTGGAATATGATTCAGCCAGATGGTGGAATCTAAACAGCCAGTTTCTCTTGCAGGGAAATGACTCTGCAAAATCCTTGCTTTGAAAGTTTTATATTTCAGCCTAAAAGAGAGTTTAACCCAGATGGTGATTTCAGTTAAGATATTTGTTTTGAGCACTCTGATGGTAAAATGTAGATGATTGTTCTTTGAGAAAAAATATTTATGCCCCAAAATTGTGGGTTTCCCCCTGCCCCTTCCTTGTGCCACCTTACCAAGTAGGATGACAGTCTGGTTTTGTTCCAATTTCCTCTTGATAATACTCTAATTTGGAAAATGTTTCTTATTTGAGAAAGACATGTACTTTTTATAGGTATAGAGTAAATTTAACTTGACTTCTGCCACTCTGACTTCCAGTATAAATGTATTTGTAACAGTAATTACCAAACTGAAAAGTGATGCCAGTTTTCCTATTTTATCCAAAACTGGGTTAATTTTTTTGTATTAAAATCCAGCATTTGATGTTTACCACACTGCCTTCCATCTCCCAAAAATATACATCTCAGTGTATATATATATTGCCATTTTATGCCTGTTTTGGATCTCTCACAAAGGATTTGTTTTCCATAATGTTTATAAAAAAGAGCACCTGTCTGTTGCTGCATGTAGTTTTTGGTACTAGTGATTTTTGTATAAAAGTCAACTCAGCAGAGTGAAATTGTTCCATCACTGTAAAGGGTAAGGAATATTGCAGAGACCATTCCAGTGGGATTTTTGTCCCAAGGTAAGAAAAAAGTCATCAAGGTCTCAGCCTTCTGATGACAGTGTCTCCCGTTTCTCTCTGACATGACTGGTGTAATTAATGAGGCAGACCTAAGGCGGTGTTCTAGTGAAGGGTTATGAAATCTATAGTGGCAACAGGTACAATCGTTCTGTAATTATCCTGAGGCATGAAGTCAAAAGAGAAATTCAAAAAAACAAAACCAAGCAAACAGCCTCCACCTATATATTTATCAGTAAGTAAAAGCAGTGGAATTGTAAACTAAGGAAACACATTATTTGGCTTCTAACATAGCGTGAAGGGGTTTTTTTTTTATAAAGTGGACTTACTGAAGTATAATACATAGCATTTTCTTTTTCTAATGCTGCTTATATAATATCATAATGAAAGGAAAAGTAGAGAACTGAAATGCTTTCAGGCTTAACATAATTAAGTAGACAAATGTTCCCGTTCTCTTCTTTAAATGTCAGATTTGGTTCTCATTATTTAAAAATCTTTCGTTAGGAAGCAATTGGTCAGGCATAACTTTCAGCAGGCATTTTGGTCCACAAGCCTTAGCTTCTCAAATGCTGATCCCAACTGTATTTTATTACCATTCTTATTAATGCAAGAAGTACCATGGTGTCACTTTTCTTATTTTTGCTATCAGTGAAAAGGTTACTGACGAAGTACAGCTCTTGCTGCTTGCATTTTGTGAATGTTTTCAGTTTTAACCTTGAGAATACATTGACAACATGGCTGAGAGATAAAGATGACTTCCTTATTGGAATAAGAAATTCAAGTTTGGCACTGGAGAGTTTGACATGGTTTTTTAAAAAGACTTACAGCTTTGCATTACTAAAACTAAAAACGTTCCTTGTTGTGTTTGACTAATTAAGAAAGAATCTGTGGAGTTGCTTCAAGAAGTTCCTTGTGGAATGTTTGAACCAGAAAAGGTGATTTTGAAAGGAAGGGTATACAATTCCAAAATCCTGTAGGAAACACTGTTAAACTTTATCAAGTACTTTATCAAGCTGAGGTCAATCTAAAATCAGGTGTGTTTGCTTTTTCTATGCTGAAATTTGTAAGCAAATAAAGGTTTTAAAGGTAATATCCATTAAAGATTGAGAGAGACCAAGAAGTAACCCTGTTGCCAAAGAGTTGTGTGGAAATAGATAGATATTAAGATAAAGATCAGAAATATACTGTAAAAATATTGCAATTGGTGTCACCTATTAAGTGAATTTTGATGGAATATTGAGTGTCTAATTAAACAGTTTCTAGCAGAGTTTTGGAGATAAGTTATTGCTTTTCACAGGAACCTGTAATTATTCTTGAAAAATGAAATATCTGTGTTATGTGAAATTCAATCAGCTTACTAGAAAATAACAGGAATTTCATTTTGGTGATGGTTCATGGTACCTTCATCGCTTCCTTCTACGTAGTGTGGTGGATGTGTTACATCTCCCATGGGCACTACAGTCTGTAATACAGTGCAGTGACTCCAGTGCGTGTCTGTCTGAAAGCTGAACAACGGGGTGAGCAGCAGAATGGCATCTGCTGTCAGTTACTGAGGTACTGTCCCTGAAAGAATGACACAAATGAAACTCTTATTCCCTCAAAAAAAAGTCTTTCACAGCAGTGTTTTTGGTAGAGGTGGTATTCTTTAGCTGTCCATTGTCAATAAGTGTCTTTTTCTTTTTTTACTTAAACCTCATCCCTGTATTTGAATCTTATCTAAACCCTTTACCCAAGAAGCAAGGCATGATGGATTGTTTTCCGAGTGGAAGGATTAAAAGATAATCAATTGACACTGGTTTTTTTACTTAATACTTGCTAAATAGCTTGAGCCATTTCTTGAGAGAAAAATATTTTTTCTTTTTTTTTTATGTGTGTGCTGTCCCTTAAGCGAAAAGCAGAATACAATCAATCTGCAAAAATTTGAAGGAATTTTGTGAGTTTGGTAATTCGCCTTCCAACAAGACTTTCTTTGTCTAACTTGTCAGTGTGGAAGCAGGACATGATCTGGGAAACATTGATAACACATGACAAAGAGCTTTTAGCGTGTTTGATGTGACATGCAAATGTAAACAAGTGCTGCTGCATAAAGCAGAAATGTATGGCAGGGAGTTGGAAAATGTCTTCCCCAAAACAACAGAATAAGCACAAGGACTGTGTTTAGCCCTACTGTCCTCTTAAGCTGTCTGAGAATGTTGTGCAAAACACAGCACCAGTCATTTCTCTACTGAAATATTAAGTGTACGATGTGCCAAGTAAACATTGAACAAATGCCAGGAGCTTGCAACAGCAGCTTCAGGTTTACACCTAGTAAGATTGAAGTCAACAAGGATCTCATTAAGCTGCTCAGGGAAATGTTGAGGCAGGTATGATGCACAGTAATTTGTGAGCATGGATCTTAAAAAGCACAGGATGTATCTACTTATTCCAGATGACACCGAGGCAGCTGGGTAGTGCTTACCAAACCGAATCAATTTACTTCAGAAGACTTGGAGTGAAAGACGTTTCTTCTGTTGGCATTTTTAGAAATGTAGCTAAAATGTATTAGACTGGCTATTTTTTTAGTATCAGACACTTCCATTTGTGCTCAAGACAGAGAATTTTAGTTCGGGGCTTTTTTTTTTTTTTTTTTTTTTGTTGTTGTTGTAGAGAATTTTAGTTCGGGGCTTTTTTTTTTTTTTTTTTTTTGTTGTTGTTGTTGTTGTTGCTTTAGGGGGAAAAAAATCCTTCAGTGTGTAGGAAGTTGCTGAACAAATACCTAGACATTTTAAAATTGAGTCAACATGAAGATGTTGCAGCACAGGGAAATGTAATGCAGCTGTACCTTTTGATATGAGGAAAAGGAAAAGAATGATATATTGGTTATAAGATTAGAATTTCACACTTTCTAGGAATGACCTGAAAAATGGAAGATTTCTGCAACAGGCTTTATCAGTATGTAATCAAAATGTAGAGTTTGCCTGAAGTTCTTCAAGACTTCCAGTTTTGATATAGGAGCTCCCTTTGGCAGCTAACAGAAAGTGAATAGAGAAGCACCTGATGCTCTGTGTGCAACAGATAGGAGCCTTTTGTTCAAATTTAGGAAACCAACACAATTTGAAAGCAAAGAAATTGCTTTCTTGATGTAACTGCATCACTGTGAAATTATCAGTTGACAAACACACCAGTCACTGTGTGTTAATAGCCACTAATAATATGTGCTCCCAAAGGAAATGTTATCAGTGGCTTCAGCATATTTTTCAGGTATGAAAGAGAAGATGGATTGAAGCAAGCTTTAAATACCAACCAGTGTGTATACTACGTGTCTCTCCCTTGTAATAGTAAATTCTTCTGTTAGGAGACTAATACATGGATCATCTCTCCATATCTCTCTTAGCACCCATCCTGTCTCCCACTGAAATACACATTAAGCTCATCTATTGTGAAATAAATCCTCAGAAATCTCTCCAAAATAGACTTACAGGTGTAATGGATTGAAATAAAATTGAGTGACATACGTTTAAAAAATACTTAGTAAAAGTAGTTAATCCTGATGAAAGGTATAAATACCTTGTCTGAAGCAGAGACAACTTTGAACTATAAATAATGTAATACATTTTAATCAGTTTTACTGCAACAATTTTTATCTATGAAATAAGCTATCTTGGAAGCTGTTTTCAAGTAAGTTGAAAGAAGGCTATAGTTTGCTTGAATAGTATTTTAGTTGAGAAATCTCCTTAGTTTGGAACCTGGGGAAGCTTGTAATGGTCTATTCTCCTTCCTTCTCTGTGTAACAGCAGTTGAAAAAAAGGCTTTCTGAGAACTTGTTTAAAGTGGTACCAAAAGTACAAGTTTAGATGTAAGCTTCTCTGTTGTCACAATAGTGCTGAGGAGCCGTATTTATCCAGAAAATCATGGAAGATTTATTAGAGAATAATTAATTTTTGAGCTTGGAATCACAGCATTATGTACCATTGGGGCTGCTTGTTCTGCTTACAGCAGAGAGCTGGTACCTAACCAAATTTAAAATCATTGCAGCAATTGTTGTCATAGGTTTTCCAGACTTTTCAGTGTGTCTTGTAGTTCCATCTCAGTTTCAGATCCTGTTCCAAGGTCATTACACAGCATTTCAGCACCCTCTGTAAGGCTTCCTGTTTCCCAGCTTGGGGCTTTGGCCAGTAACCAACCCCAGGTGTGTAACTGGGATCACTGGTGTAATAGAGCAGCCTTTGTTTCTGCTTGCTGTGCTTTTGTGACATACTGAAACTGGCCTGTTCTTACGAGGAAGTTGACAGGAGACTGCTTCTCTAGATAAGAGGAAAGCATCTTTGAAATTAAAAGCCTTTGAGAGTTATTTTCAGAAGATTGTAATGTTTTCTTTTCTCTGCCTTCTGTGAAGTCCAATTAGCCTTGTCTTTGGGATCTAAACTAGTGTGCTGAAGGTATTAAAAACCCAGATCGAGAGATACATAAAATAATAGGGCACGAAGTACATTTTGACCCAACTCTGCTGCTATCTATACTCAAGGTACTTAATTCAAAACTCAGTCACAGGTATATTTGTAAAGAAGTTTAATCTGTAACTGATAACAGTGAAGTACTTGAATGGGCAACAGAAGTGTGAAACTTTCTCATTTGTCAATGCAGACTTCATGCAGCTACACAAGTTCTATTTCTTCCTCCCCACAAAGTTTTAGAATACTACTGTATTGGTGGCAGAAAAAAAAGCTACAGTCACATCCTTACAAAAAAACCCCTCCTATATACATGGATAGGTTCAAACTTCTTGCTTAATATTTAATATGTTTAATATTAAGCAGACCTCTAGTTTAAAAAAGCCTTAGGCATATGCCCTTGGCATACATGACATTGTGGCCTGGCTTTCTTGGTCATCATTTTCTTCAGTAGTGTCTGTAAACAGTTTCGGGACCTGGATTAAGTAAGTAAATATTGTTAACTCATGAAGTCTTTCACCTCTGCAGTCTCTCAGAACAGACCTACACTTCATGAAAAATTCATAACTGTTCATGTATCAAGCACAAAAGGTGGAGGGTTTTTTTTGTTTTACTTGTAACTCCTTCTAGCATAACAGCACATTTTCCGGTAATATTAATTTTTCTTTCCATAGAGTGTACGCTGCCAGAGTTGCTTCTCATTTGATGTACTGTACAAATAAACATTTCAAGAGCTAAAGGGTAATATTTAAGGGGTTTTTACCTGCTTAATTCACAAATTTCAGTGTGAACATACTGTCCCTTGTCAGCCTGCAGTGTGCTCTGAAATGGCCTGCTAAGCAAGTAGAAAACTCTCTCTGAAGCTGAGTACCTGGGAATAAGCTTTGACATTCTGTCTGTCACCTGGAGTTAATTGTCTTGTGGCAAATGGTATTTTCTAGTAGTATTAAATACATTAGGTGAACTAATTGTTGAGAAACAAGACGATTATGATAATTTGCCTTGTGCATTGTCTTCGGGGATGTATCTTATTAACAGGATTTATCTGTTTAAGGTCAATGTCAAAGTGTGAATTCAGCATTGCTCTCCTTTGGCGTTCTGAGCTGTACTTACACAGGCACTGAATTACCATCTCCACCTTCCTAGTGCCAGCTAAATGTTTAGATATTATCTCTAAATGACATCTTCAAGACGTCTCACAGCTAAGAAAATGGGACTAATATCCTAGGAAAACTTCTCAAACCTCTGACTGGCAATGTTTTAGTACCTTATTTCAGCCTAACCCATTACCATCATCACTTGGATATTCTTACACAATTCCAATACATGGAATCTCTCTATGCTGAGGGTGAAGGGATAGAAGCATGCTTGCTAGTGGTGCTTCAGTCAATATTTTACTAATGTTCCAAACTGCCATTTCTTTCAAGCTGTGTATTCTAGAAAATCTAAATCTCAGGTGTCACTTTTTTTTTAATGATCTAAGCTAGTTACACCCAGTGCCTTAGGAGAGAAGCTGTGTAATGGTTATGCTGTAAGAGAAACTTATTCCCCTGTTGTTAGTCTTTCTATTTTAATAGTTCAGTGAGATACTGCAGCTCACTTAGACAAGAAAAGCAGCAATGGACATGGCAGAGCAAGAAGAAGTCAGCAGTTCCCTCATCTCATGTGCATTCATTATAAAATCAATACAAATATAAGTGCTGTGGAACAAGGATGAAGCAACCCGAGGAGTATAGTTCTTCTGCATTTGTATTTTAATGACAGCTTTTTTGCAGTAGCTTTAATATAGGTCCATCCCAAAATAGACACCTGGAATAGCCATTGTTATAAAAATAATTTCACCCAGAGGAAGGAAAGAGTTTAAAATACCTACAATGCAGAGTTCATAACAGAGCAAATGCTGAATCTGCTATAAAATGCCAGGTAACTTTAGGAACTATAATAAGCAGAATATATTTATGGACAATGAAAGGCAAATATTAGCCTTGACAAATGGGGTGTCAAAAAGACAGGATTTAACACAGAATTGAAATGATAAAATGCTGATTTTCTTTTCTGCTATTCCAGTCCTGAAGGGAGAAGGAATTCATTGCTAAGTTTTGAGCTTTTGTCAATCAGTAGCCTTCTAACTAAACAGAACTTTAGTGCTTATGTAAGTTTTGCACAGCAATTTTGTTTGTCCCTTCCACTTACAAATGTCTAGCCTGTGAGCCTACTTGGATGTTCTTTCTCTTTTTATACTATCAGGGGTTCTGGGAGATTTCTCATTTGTCACCTGATTTGTGATAGCATAATGAGCAGTCTAATTGACGCTGAATAAACTGAGTGATGGTGAAATAGCTCTACTGACTTTATAAGGAAAAAAAATTACATGAAACATTAACATTTTCTCCTGTTACTGGCCTTATCTCTTGAAATATCATAAACCACACATTCTTGCTCTATCTGCTAGCAGAAGCATTATGCTCTCTGTTATACTAGAAATCCAGGGCAGTAAAATCCTGTCTCAGACAATTTCGTAGAGAAAAGGCCTTTGTTTGTAACCAAATGCCAGTGAATATTTGCATTCATTTGCAGTCAGTTCAGGTGCCTGTAGAATTTTGATGGAGTCCATTTATTCAAAAAGAAAGGGCTTTTCACAGTTTATGCCAAGGACTTTTGGATAATTAATTGTAATGGATACTGTAAAGCCGAAAGCACTTTATTTGTGCTGTCATGTGCATTTGGGATTGTATTAAAATAGTTTTTCTTTTTATGGGTGATGTAGGGAATGAGAGCATGGCTGGCTTGCATCTCAATAAGATGGGCTGCTGCATTCACTGTAGCAAGAGGTTTCCCACCGTAAAGCCACTGGTATTTAATTGTGCAGATGCATTACAAAAGTGCTTAATCCAAACACTTAATGGCATAATTGTTTAAATGAGGCATGGAGATTCGCTGCAGCCAGTACCAAAAATAGGCTCTTTAGTTGGAATTTGGACTAGAATTTTCTCAAAGGAAGTTTTGAGCCGCAGGAGTGGCACATAACCCTTTTTGTAAGGGTTGTATTTTTAAGGTAGACAACACAGTATCTGTTAACTTTGGTTGAGGATGTTACATAATGTCAACACCGACATCGTTTACCCTTCTGCTCTTTTGGTACTTGTAATAACGGATGGATTCCTTTTCTTCCCTCCTGTGTAATTACCATGGCATGTGTTACCTAAACTACTTTTCAGGCAGAAATACCAGAGAGCAACTGATCTGTCATTCCATCTTATTTACAGGCAATCAAGATTTGTATTGATTTTGACCTTCTGCAAAATTTTTGTGATTCTGTTGCAGCAGGAGCTTTTTCAAAAATATGCTGCAATGAAAGAATTCACTTATAAAACAGTGCATTAGAAGATGACACAAATCAATGAGCATCCCATGTAAGCAAAAGTTCTCTAAGTAAATTTTGTTCACAAATGCTGGGATGGAAATTAGCAAAGTGGTCTTTGATACAGGTAATGGCAATCAAATTTGTATTAACTGTAACTGCATTAACTGTAGCTATTTGAGGAAACTGTATTCCTCTGAAATAGGTAAAATACAAGTAAAACAGGAAAAAATTATAAATGCAAATTTGATCTGTCATAGCTGTAACCACTGACAAATTCACCAATTTTTCTGTGTTCTCAGAAGATTTTTTTTTGTTGTTGTTTTCTTTCTTAAAACATTCCTCTGGAGCTGTAAAGTGTTTATAGAATGATGATTTTTTTAGGAATGTTGCAGGTAGATTCACTGCAAAGATCTGTGTAACCTAAGGCCAGTCAAAGTAGCAGCACAAGTGGCAAGCAGTCAGCCTGAACACCAAGGCTGAAGGGGAACAAGCAATGTGTGACACCAGTCATGACGTTCTCCTTAAGCTGTTGTGCTGACAGCAGCATGAAAACGTGTCCTCAAAGCAAGGCAGATTCTGGTTTCTGGAGGCAAAGAGTCCCAGCTTCTACAGCTGCTGGTGGTGCACATCACCCATCTCCAGAGGTGATTTTGGCAAGGGATTCTAACAGTAACTTTACACCTTCTTTTGCAAAGAAGTCACACAACAGAGATGCCAAAGACCTGCTGCTAGGCAACAAACGTGACATTGCCCTAGCAATGGGAATTCAGCCTCAGAGAGGAGCAGCAACATCACTTGAAGGAGGAGAACAGATGGGGAGAATACACTTCTTGAGCAGTCTGATAAACTCTTTCCCAGATGCACAGGAGAGTCTACTACTGATACATTTTTTCATTCCTGTCGAAGAACTGCCCCACAGGATAGACTGTAAGGTATCTTGCCCTCTGCCAGCCCTGGACTTCCCTCCAGCACTTTGGGAAGAACAGCTCCTTGGCCAGCTCCCTCTGAGGGTTGCACTGGCAATCCTGGGTTCCAGCACTCTCTGGGTTCTGAGTGTAGTATGTGTCTTCATTGCTTGGGAGAGAACTGCAGAAGGAATTAAGACATTGGAATTATGTATAGCTGAAAAATAAAACTGGCCTGAGGAATATGTGCATCTGAGTTTAATATAGCATTGTGTAGTCTTTGCTTGTCTGCTATGAGCAAAAGGCAACTCCTCCAAGGCACTAAGTATTTTGATGTTATAGTGCTATTCAAGAAAACAGTTACTCTAAACATTCCTGTTAAAATAAACATTCCTGTTAAAATATTCAATCTGGCACCAAAATAATTAATTTTGTTTCACTGTAGCCACGATGTAAAACGTAAAAATGTGCAGGTTATAGTAGAATTTTTTTTTTCAGGTGTGTGGTTAAACCAACATTCTTCAAAGCAATATTTCACAAGTATTCTACGATTCTTCAGGGAGAATGTGCACACAATATTTGAGTAATTTAAATTAGGGTTGCTTTCAGGTTAACTACATAGTGTACTCAGCTGGCAGTATCTGTACAATGGAGTGCATGCACCCAGGAGAGACTACCAGGTACAGGAACAAACAGCAACTGGTTTATTAAGGCAAAGCTTTTCACCTTATAGCAGTGGCCTAAGGGTGGCTGAGTGGCCTGTTCAGTGGAAAGCCTAAGAGAGATCACATTTTAAAAGAGATTCTTCCCTTCTTACTGCTAGAAGGAAGAAACAGTCCAAACTACTAACTGGGCATAACAGTTTCAAGGATATGTAAATGGACCAGACAACACACAGGCAGCTGCAGTTATGGTTAATTATCTGTTTTTTCCAGTTTAATGGGTCGTTTCTTGGGCCACAGAAGCAGGAAAAACAGCTTGGAAGGGGTCTCTATTTAGACAGAAATCTTGTGTCCACATAGCTCTTTCAGAGGACTAATCAATATGCAGATCTGTATGTCAGACAGACCAGAGCATTGTAAGATAAAACTGTGATGGATTTGAGAAGAGTCTGATTTTTTTTTTTTTTAATATACTAACAAAAGAATCTTGTTAAACTCCTTCAGATGTTTGTAGTTCATCATTCCAACATCAGTTCTACGGTCACCATTTGCATGTCTTATTGTGCTCCTTCAAGATTAAAAAAAATTTAAAAGTCATTCATAGCGCACTGCATGATCCTTGGAGTGTCAGAGTTTAAGGAGAAAATTTGTTGTTGTTTGCATTTGTGAGGCCAGTGCTAAATGAATGGAAAAGGAACTGATCTCTGTGTTAGGAGATGAGCAGTTAATGCAAGTGAGATTGGGAGGGAAGCAGATTGAGTGAACAAGTGTTCCATATGGCTGAAGCCAGATCTTTCCGTGAGGCAAACGGAGCAGCTGGAAGTGAGGATGCTGAAGATTTCTGCAGGATGAGTCCTGTTCCTAATTAGAGATTGTTTAAGAAGACTTACTGTCTCTCTGAGGACATCCTTTGACACAGAGACCTCTGTGTAATAATGAAGATTGCTCATAGACGTATGTGACATCATTAACACACTTATAAATATTTTTTTGTTTGTCTTTTGAGCTTCTCAGCTGGAAGGAGCCTGGTGAATGGAATCACTGTGTGACTAATGAGCTGTCTGTGGAACATCTGCAGTCTCAATACCTGCATCTCCACTGAAAATAGTCTGGGAACTTCTACCTTAATGAAACTTCAGACCACACACCTAGAAAAGGTTATCCTGTCATTTCTACTAAATTGGCTGCTGGGTTTGGGGTTTTTTTCATTGCTTTTCTTTAGTGCTTGGATAATTCTGGTCTGCCAGCACCTATTCAGCTGCATTCCGCCTAATTTTTCCTTAATACAAGATCAAGTCGAACAGGTATTTTTAGAGATGATGCTGCACTAATTTTAATTTCTTCTAAGTTCATTCTAGTGTCAAACACTCTCTTGTCAGTAATTTCTTTAATGTGGCATTAAAATAATAATTACTAGTCCTTAAAAGAAGCATCACTCTTTAAAATACAATCATAGAGTAAATATTATTCCTGTAGTCAAGGACTCACTTGCCTTGGGAGCCATATGACAGTGCCAGGACATAGTGCCTCAAGATTTCCTTTCTGTGCAAGTGTGATTGTGGCATCCCATTAATGTCTGTTTGTGATGGAATCAAGGCAACAGAGCTTGAGCCAAACACTGAGGAAATGTGATTTGTAGATACATTGAAGCAACTGAATAATTTGGTCTGCCCCAGAGCTGAGGAAAGTCTAGAAAACATTTTTTTTATATATATTTCCAACCAGGGAAATGTTATAAAAAGCTATCAGCCAAGTGTATCGTCTAGTTATCTTGTATTACTGCATCATTGCAAGTGTAATTGAAACCCATCATCAAAGATTATCATCTTTCGGTGATCTTAAATCTAAGGAGCAACTCGCTCCAGGTCAGTTATGGTCATTATGAAATGTAAGTAACTGGTGATATTATTTATATTTTTATCAGCAATAAATGCCTTTGACTGTAGGAATAAGTGTTCTTTGGACTAGATATTGAAAATCAGAAATTATCTCTCAAGTAATTTATTAGCACACTGAAAATTTCTAACCATACAGTGCAGACTCATTTCTGAGGGTGCAACTTGTTGAGTGATTTATAGTGCTGACAACACTAAGCTCAGCAAATGCAATAAAGTGCTGCAACTTCCTTTTGAGAAAAAAGAAAAGTACTTTATGTTATTAAATAGTCATAAAACTTGCAATCGTAAACCTATCTGTTGTTGTTAGCTAATCAGACTCGTTCTTCCATGGACAATATTTTCAGATGTTGTTTTAGTAAATGGCATGTTTTACTGTTTTTGTAACACAGTAACCATCTTTTCCTTGATGATTCACCAACAGGGTACATGAACAAGTCCCTTAAGAATATGCAAATATTTGAAATGAAAACATGTCACAGTCTTTCACTATGTAAATTAATTTAAAAATTCAATTTCATTGTTA
This sequence comes from Cettia cetti, assembly GCA_013401135.1. Lineage (NCBI taxonomy): Eukaryota > Metazoa > Chordata > Aves > Passeriformes > Sylviidae > Cettia > Cettia cetti. Next base: position 20,882 of record VZUI01044931.1, read on the forward strand.
ATGAATAGAATAAAGAGGAAAGCTCCTGAATTAGGAAAAGAATTATGGTCAAGGTCAGAATTAGTACTCAAAGCTGTCAGCAACCCTGAAGACATAAGATTTGCATCAACACTTCTGCTATTGCCAGATTCCATTTAGTTGCTTTGTGATTCCTGTCCCGTGGTATTATGCTGGCTTTCAGTTCTTGAACTTCTCCTAGAAAACTGAATACATCCAGCGGACAATCAAATGAAGGACTGAGCCAGGGAAAGTGAATTTACTCATCTTCTTCAAACAGGAATTCACTCATCATCTTTCTTACAGAAAAGTGTTGGGACAATCTAATTGAAAACAGAGACCTGGCTGGTGAGCAATGAAATAGACTGCAAACCAAAGGTGCTGTCCTGTAAACTATTCCCTTTCTTCTGTCACCTCTCCCATCTTTTTGCTTGTCACTTCTCCTGTGGCTGGGACAAAGATGGAAATGAAAGTGAAGTGCCAGGTTTGACCACTTTACTGAATGAAAAGGATTCTGAGTGCTTGAGGTGAAGTAAGCCAGTAGGAGAATGAAGGGTGTCATAAAAATTTAAGTGCTTGCTTCTGTGTTCATTCTGAAAGTTATTATTTGATAAGCTCAAGTTATTAGTTCTATTGTGTCCATATTAAAAACAAGTCACTTTATTGACATTTGATTAGAAAATCAGCTTTATTAAGACTGGGAATAATTGTGCCAGGTTATTTATCTCCGTTTAATAGTACAACAGCACACATCTGCAGTGTGCATTCTCATTATTAAAGGCTCTTTGTACAAATACTTAAATACCTAATAATTGGGAGCTTGACATTTATTAGAATGTAGGCTTAGGGAGGGCTAAACAATGCTTTTTAATGTAACTTGACAGCATTAAAATGAAAGTTTTATTAATTCTATTATTGGACTGCCGTAATGGAAAATTATAAAGAGATGCAACTCTTTGATTTATGCTTTACTTCCACCTTCCAAGTCTTTAAAGTATTATGGTTGTATTTGCTCAAATATATGGAGCAAAAAAAAAAAGGGATCTTGAATCTTAGTGTGTTTTTCCCCTTAGCAATAAACAGCACACAGATCTGAGTTCATTTGCATAGCAACATCCTAGTATCTGTGCTTAGAAATAGAGTTAGAGCTAAATGTGCCTGACTGACAGGTGGACAGTCACTGAGATTCTTCATTCTGCAAAAACTCATAGCAGAATCCTAGAAACTGAAATTTAGGATAAAATTCTTCTGCATGTTTTCTGCTTTTCTGCTCCCGGATAGAATAGTGGGCTGATACAGAGTTCCTAAAGAATCTTCAATGCCGGTATCAGGAGATGCAGATAAAAGCATGTCAGAGTATTTATGCTATTTTTTTTTAATTTAAATTGAAAGATGGAGTTCTCTTAGCCTGCTGCTCTGTAGAAGAGCACATATTGACAAATGACACTCTTTTAATGCTTTCTGACAATAACAGCACTTTCTGCCAATTCCTCCTGCCAATAATAATGACTGTCTGCTACAGCAAACAACTAATGAATGTCTCCAAATGACCTTTTAGCAACTATTGTCAACATTAACTACTCTGCAGCATTTTCACCTTCCCTGGAAATTGCTGGTGCTAGATTCAGAGTGTGTAAATGTAGCTGATATAAGGACAACTGGACCTGTGTTAGATTGGCTGGCATTGCCACTGGTCTAGTTCTGCATCTTGTGATGAACACTAGAGGTTATAGTGACAGATGATTTCCAAGGATGGAGAAAGGTGCTTGCCTGGGTGCAAGTTTCTCACATAAAGGAGATAGAAACCACACAAGAGTTGTTCTGAACTGTGCAAACAGCAGGGAATGAGCTTTGGAGACCACTGGATCACATGAAGATCATGTTGTTCAGGTCCCCTTGGAACAACCACAAGTGTGCAGCTTCCTAGAAAATACAAGGGAAAATAAGCTAAAGGAACTGAAGCTAGAATTGTGGAGTTAAAATTCCTGATGAAAGACTGACTTCCTGAGGGACCAATTAACTCTCTGTTAATTGTGCAAACCAGTTGTGTAAAACACTGCTTCTTGTAAGGTAATTATTATTTCTTGGTCATGGCAGTTTTCTGTCATTTGTGCAGTGTGACGCCATCTGATTCCCAAGCAGCTATATTTAGCTAGCAACTCAAAATGACAAGACAGTACAAATATTTGAGAGTAAGGAATAAGATCCCTCAGATTTGAAAGAACATAAACATTTCATCCTATTGCTTAGAGATCTGCTCTCTTGAGGCTTATGTCAGAGGACAACTCTTTTTAAAACTCTACATGTGTAACTAAACTCTACATGTGTATTTAAAAATAGCTGTGAAAAAGTGTTTGCATAATGCAAGTAAGGTTTTTTTCCTTACAAAGCTGAGAAATTGTTGAGCTTTTTGGCAGACAGAGGACAATAGAGCTGGACAAGTGTATGGAGAAGATGGAGTTTACAGCAACAGAAACAGAATCTATGGAACACCAGTTTCCCAACTTCCCACCAGCATCCCAGATACAGGTTAGCATCCTGGATTTTTATGCTTCCAGCTTCATAACCTCTCTGCTCTGGATGACACTTCCCATCCCCAGCACAAGGCTTCAGTAATTTACAAATATATAACACATCTGAACTGTAATCCTCTATAGGGAACTGTGTAGTATAACTGAATCCTTATAGTACTGCTTGCCTCATGGAAATTGTTCAAACACTTCTGCTCTCGTAATGTAAGGCAGCTGCTGAGCACAGAAATCTCATTCCTAAACACCAAAATTTAACAGCATTTTAGCAATTAAAAGACAGTATTTCTAGTGCTTAATTTTAGCTTGCTGTTGCTGTAGAAAAGAAGGAACTGCCTTCCCTTCCCCCAGTCCCCAAAGAGAAAATTGAAAACCTTTGATATTATTTCTCTTTGCAACATAAAAAAAAAAAAAAGAAAATACCCAAATAAAATGGCTTTTAGTGTTGTGGTACACAATATAAGAAAGCACACTGTAAATTAATTATTCTCTGCAGACTACATTATTATGAGATTGAGATAAGCTTTGACCTTTGCTGCATCCATTTGCATAATACAGCACTGAGTACCATGCCATTGTGTGTTTTTCATCATCAACATGTGCTGCTACTGATACTAAAATGTGTTCACTTAAAATACTCCATTGTGTGAATTTTAATTGCAAACATATTCTTGGTGTTATTTGTTGGACTAAAGTAGTGCTGAGTACAATTTATCTCTTAGTACCCACTGGCTTCTGACATCTAAAAGACAACTAGGACTGGAATTGGACACTGAGAGCACAGGATATTGATCATTAAAATCTGTAGAAATATTATGCTTGAGAAATTACTGCAGAATAAAATGTTAGCATTAATTTTCACTAATTTAAAGCTCTCCTTTTTATTCTCCAAATCCAAAAGAGGAACACAGTTATACTTTTAGGAATTCATCTCCTTGTTATGTACATGACTGACCTTGATAGAGGTGGGTTAAATGATGAATTTTTTAATTAGCATGTGCACACAGAATGAAAACAGTTAAAAATGTTGTTTATTAGTAGGATATCTTAAATACAGGTAGTAAAATGGTATGCTGGGCTGGCTGCTTGGCAAATAACCACAATGGACAGATGGTTTTTCGTTATCTGTTATATAGAAATACAAGGTTTGTAACTGTGTGTTTTGTATTGATGCTTATTCATCTGTGAGAGAGTAATTTTCAGGCTGCTTGTCCAGGAAATATTCTAAATCTTCCTTTGCATCTGCAGAACAGCTGCTTAAACTAGGATTGTCAGTGTCAATGTTTTATTTCTGGTAAGCCACAGGCTGTCCTAATGTCCTCCCAAAGCCAAAGAAATGAGTATAAAATTGGATTTCAGGGCTGGGATCTGGGGTTTAGTGTTTATGTGTATTCTTTATTTTGCTGTGCAAATTCTTACTCCATACTCACTCTACTCCTGGTAACATATAAAGTCAACAGTTAGCATAGAAAAAAACCAGTTTCTCTTTGTAACAGTTTACAAGTGGTGGGGGATAACCTGAGTTTAGGTATTCAAGCACCCAGTATGTTTGCTGGCAAGAAACATTGTAAAGAATAAGCCCTCAGTATAAAATCTTAATAGTAAGTGTGTCTCAGTTGATTACTCGCGAGAGGGAGGCTGAGGAATTTCACATCTACAAGAATTAAAAATTACAGTGTCTGTTTCAAAGCCTCAGTATGCAAGTTGCACTACATAAGGTGCATGTTTCACACATTTTAGGTAATCAATATTTCTTTAATTTCTTGTGTGCCAATAATACTGTTATTTTCATCCAATTATGCCATGCCTTGCTGTTGACTTCCACTCCTTCTGATACCTATTGGAAGCATAAACCAATGTAATAAGCTTTGAGAGAACATATGAAACAGTGGTTGCCCAATGGTTATGGTACTTAGAGGGGCTGTAGAAAACTCAGGATGAATCTCTCTGAAGCAGACACAGGTATCCCATATGTGTGGGAGAATACCAGTTCTTATAAAGTATTTTTCACTTTTCACTTTTTTCACTAATTTCATCCTGCCATTATCACTGTGAGAGATACTGAAGATTAAGAGAAATGTTGTTCACTGTACCATGCAGTAATGTGAATGTAGTGTGTCCATGGTTTTTTTTTTTTTTTTTTGAAAACATCGCAGAATATGACTGTGTTCTATTTCCTAGAAATCAGAAATATTTCTGCAGCATGATTATTTCACCTTATCCAATTCTTTTGGACAATTTCAATTAGCTGTTATGCTGATTTAAAATTTGCTCTAATGTAGTGATTTTTAAGACAAGAACACTGTAGTCATTTGCACTCTTAGTTGCATTGAAAACTTCAATGTGAGGCACATCCCAGTGCTCATGGGCCGTCCAGCTTCCAGAATAATTTCCATAGATGTCGTTGTTTGTGTGTATCCTGTTCCCTTATCTAGACTGAAATGTTTCCTTCTGTGTTACAGACATGAGTAAATTTCATTGCCTTCGTTTTCAAGTTTAAGAAAAAAACATTCTGAGGAGCTAATTTTTTATTTCTCCCTAAGCAACTTTGCATAGTTCTCCCCTGGTAGGTGGTTTGGGGTGGTGGTTTTTTGGGGGGATTGTTTGTTTGTTTGTTTGTTTGTTTGTTTGTTTTGGGGGGGTTTTTTGTGGTTTTGGGGTGGGGTTTTTTTGTTTGTTTTTTTTTGTTTGTTTGTTTGTTTTTTTGGTTGGGGTTTTTTTTGTTTGTTTGTTTGTGGTTTTTTGGAGGTTTTTTGTTCATTTTTTGTTGTTTTGGTTTTTTGGTTTTTTTTTTTTTTTGTCTAATTTTACAGCTGGACTCT
>VZUI01044932.1:0-22576 GCA_013401135.1 Cettia cetti
GGGCGGGGGCCCGGAGCAGCGTGTTTGCAGTTTGATGGGCTCGGTGCAGCGGGCAGGAGGAGGGCAGAGCTGCGGAGGGACGGCTGGGTGGGCACACAGCCACAGGCGGGAGCACAGAGAGGGGCCAGGCTCCGAGCAGGCAGGGACACACATCCCCCTGGATGGGCAGCAGAACGGGGGGTGCAGGGGGGCTTCCTCCAGCTCGGCCTTCCCCAGGGCTGGGTACTGGTGGAAGGGAGGGGCACAGAACACGGGGGGCTGCTCCAGACTCCCCAGGTCAGCCTGCAGGGATCTGCCCCTTCCTTTGGGTAGGCAGTGAAACAGCAGCTGGAGCCAGCGTGGCACATTCCACGCTCCCTGTGGGAATCTTCAGGGACACAGGACGCAGACACTGGAAAGGAGCAGGGAGCTTCCTCAGCATCCTGGCTGAGGGAAGCTGGTGTGACCTGACCTCTGGGGATTTAGGGAATGTTCTCTTCTCCTGGCTGCAATGCACAGAGGAACATCCCTGACAGCCAGGTCAGAGTGGAGCAGGGGACAAGGAGACATTTCCATTAGGGAGGAATATCTCCACATTCCAGTTTTCAGGGGATCCCCTGGGATGTGTGGAAACCTTTCAGGCTTTCTGCCTGGGCCATGCTGCCCTTTGGCAATGGTTGTGTTAAAAGCCCCAGGAGGCTGTCACAGGAGAAGCCTGCTCCTCTTCTGCTGCCTTCTGCTGTATTTCCTCAGGGAACGATCCAGCCCAGGCCGTTAATGTGGAGTGACACGGGCACATGCTTTTCCTCCTCAGTCTCCACCTCCTCCATGGGATCCACTTGAAAGGATAAAGGAGATTCCTGCTGAACGAAGTCCCTTATCCCCAAACACTCTGTCTCTCCATCAAAGGGTGTTGAGGAGAACAGCTGTAATGTAACATGACCCCGCTCCAGCTGGGCTTCCCTGGGAGCTGGGGCAGAGCCGGGGGGCTCCGGGAGCCGGGCGGGGCTCACTCTCCACCCCACAGCTCCGAGGAACCCCCACCACCTCCCGGGACAAGCCCGCTCCTCACCTAGCCTGGATCCTTCCTCACAGTATTTAAAGGCTGGTAAGTAACAACCATGAGCCCTTAAGAGAAGGACTCTCTGACCTTGCTTTAGGCTACTGCCTCCCCCTGCTCTCGCAGATCTGGTTACCTGATATCCACTTTTCCCTGCCAGCTCCTAGAGCCAAGCCTTTCTTCAAGGGCAGGAGGAGCAGCCTGCCCCTGTGGACGTCTCCAGCATCCATCCTTTGATTTGCAGCGTGCTCGCCACGGGCTTCAGAGGCTGAAGGGAGGAAGAGCATTTCCTCCACACAAAAAAATCCTGGCAGCACAGTCACTGTGGCACCGGGCACGGTTTCCTGCTGGATCAAAGGCCAGGAGTCCTTCAGCCCCTTTGTCAACCAGTTTGTTTTGCCTTTGTCTTTGTCAACCTGTACTTGGGGATGCTAATTCGATTTTCCATTGAGAGGTGCGGATATCTATATTATTTTCCTAAAACTCCAGAGAATATTATAAATTTCTTTTTATTGCTTCCAGCCATGTTATTTAAAGTAATTAACCTTAATTTATAAATTTTTATATCAAACTGCCTTTTAACTTTTAGAACTGGCAGGAGAAGTCCATTTCCCAGGGCTCCTAATAGTTCTCCATTTAATCAAAATTCATCCATCAGATTCCAGTGTTAAATCATCTTTTAATTGGGAGTTACATTCTGGTTAATAGTTTTATAATTCGCCGCCTCTAATAGTTTTTACCACAGGGATCTACTCCATTTTTTCTCACTCTATTATTCCTGGTGTTCAGCAGGGACATTTTAAAAACGTTCACTTCCCCTGCCTGTTCTTTGTGATCTCATTAATTCTTGATAGCAAGTTCCCTTTCTCCTCATTACTGGAGCATAACTACCTTTATCACTAGGTGAAACCTTACTCATTTCTACAAGTGCTCTCCAATTTTATTTTTTTTTCTCCTCTTAAATAAAATAACAATCTGCAATTTATTTCAGAAAATAATAATCTGTGTACTGCATATGGTCATGGTGCTTGACACTGCAGAGATTTTCAGAGTGGAGATTTTTGGGGCAAGAACTTGCTCTAACTTTGTGTTTGCAGTGTTTCTCCCAGCAGGACCCTGACAGCAGCTGGCTTTTCTTAGGAGATAATTCCAATTAAAAATATAAACTACTGATACAAGGAACTGATTGACAGGAATGGCAGATCTTTTTGGAGGGGATCATTCCACGTGACCCACACACCTTTTGCCTGCTCTCACGTTCTCCTGCAAGCGAGGAGCAGGATTGGGCCTCAGCACCTCCCCACCAGGTGCTGGTGTTGCTGCAGGTGAGCTCCACAGTGGAATTGTCAGCCAGGGCCTCGCTGGTGCAGCTCTGAGCAGTCAGGGCAGTGTTAGATTAGCTTGGGATCCTCCTCAAACCATAAAAACAGCCCAAGGAGAAGTAAATAACCTTGTATACGAGGCAGTAAAGCCAAGCTTGTTGTTTTTTTAAAAAATGCCTAGAATTAGCGTAAAATTAAATTTGAAACCTTAATCCTCCAAGGGCTGATTCTCAATTTGCAGATCCACAAAACCTCTGCAAATTACCCCACCAATCCTACTGACAGTCTTATAGGAATATGTTATATTGACTACCCAAAGTCAGGCTCTGCAAAGGAGAGCACATTGTAAAGTGCCATTGGAGAGAGTGAGGAAAAACAATCTCCAAAGGTTTATATCTTAGTCCCTTGAACAGTCCCATAGAATCATTTCATATATAACTTCCTACAAGAAAAATAGGATGGACAAGTGTAAACAGAATTATTATACAATTACAGTGGTCCTTGCAATAACTATAACACTGTCCACTGTAATTTTTATGTCTCCATAAACTACCAGCACTGCAGGATTCCTTTAGCCCTTCTCTCGCCCCACGTGGCATTGTAATAACTTTTCCTAGTTAACGTATGCATCAGTGCAGTAATTTGATATGACAATGATTACAAAATACTCCAGCAGTTTTAATTGACTAGTGTTGAGATCATATCACCAGCAACAGACAAGATCTTATCTCGTGTATGACTTCCATCCCGCCTGACTGGGACAATATTTATGTTAATAAGGATCGCAGGCATTAGCCAAGTATTAAGTCCTCAGCTGTGCTAACTACATTTAGATGCAAACAATAATTTCACAGACTGCTGGCTACCCTTTCCTACGTGTGTAGTGGCCGTAAATAAATAAATATTTGGGGTATTGCACGGTACAAAATCTATCAAAGGAGTTTTTCTGCCTGGAACCCAGCCTTCAGGATTCCTGGGGAGGAATAGGACTGTAATTCAGCAGTTAAAAAGTCACCAAAGCTTGATACTGTATGTGAAGAAATTACCATAAAAATCCGAGGCAGTATTGTGCCTCCTGTATGCAGAGCAGGCAGACTATTACCTCCTCCTTTGTTGCTGCTGCAAACATTTACTTGGAGAGACCTTATTGTCAATGAGTTTTTGACAGAGGTCAGAGTATTTCTGAGTGAAACTGAAAGAGGTCTGGGACTTATATCAGACAGCTGACAGCATCAACAATAGTGTGTTTACTCATCCTGCATGCTGGAAAAATTAATTAAAAGTGTTTGTGAGATGTTCTGAGCTGGCAGAAGCCTCGTATGCTTTTGGTAATGAGGATGCTGCTCTTGTCTGTGGGAGGAGGAAGCCTTGTGAAGGGGCTGGAGCACAAGGAGGAGGGCTGAAGGAGCTGGGGATGTTCAGCCAGGAGAAAAGGAGGTTTTAGGAGCTCCTTACAGCTCTTTGCAGCTTCCTGAAGGGAGGCTGTGGTGTGGGAGCTCGGTCTCTCCTCCCAGAGAGGAGACAGGATGACAGGAAATGGCCTGAACTTGCACCAGAGAGGCTTGGGTTGGATATCAGGAGAAAGATTTTCATGGAAAGGGTTGTAAAGCTTTGGAGCAGAGTGCTCAGGGAAGTGTTCATAAAACGTGTGGATGTGTCTGGGTTTTTCTGTCAGTCAATGCCAGCAATGAAGCACAGCAAGGACTCATCCCCTAAATTCAGATAAATTCGGGTTAATCCCAGCAGTGATGCAAATTACAGATTGGTTGGACATAAAAACCAGTGCCTTTGGTTTTGTGAATATATATGCACACACACTTTTAATATTTGGCCACTTAAAATATTCATCAAGTATTTTCATTCTGTTGCTCTTCACTAATGCATTTTTAAATGCATTTCTCTTGAATCAGCCCAGTCTCCTCTTTCATGAATCCTTATCTCTGTCCTATGGGTATCTGTATCCCTGCCCTAATGTTCCACTGTACAAGGACCGAGCTGCTCATAACCCTAATCATACAAAACCAGATGATTCATTACTGACGTGGATGAAAGAAGGCATTAAATATTGGCATAAAGGAGAAAAGATAAACTGGTACCAGAAGGTTCGTCTCTACTAGCTGAAGTGTTTGGGGACACCACAGAAATAACCCCAGGGTTATAAACATTGCCCTGGATTAGGAACCTGGAAGGAAATCCAGGAGAATGAACTTCTGTGCCCTGTTTTGGACAGGGGTCTGCCTGTGTGTGTCCCCCTGAGGGGCCAGGGCTGGTCCCTGCTGCAGCATCCTGGGTGCAGTTGTGAAGGATCTGGGCTCAGTGTTACACTGGTGGGAGCTGTGGGCATTCACAGCCGTGGAATAACTCAGGAGTTACTGAAAGCTGAAAAATCCAATGTGTGGGCTCTTTTGGACTGCAGTGTGGGTGTCAGGGATCTTCATCTCTTGGCATTTCCCATCAAGTAGGAAGATTAATGATTTCCTATTGCTTTTTAAGGCAAGAGGCAGCTGAATTCAGTGGACTTCAGGAGCTTGGATTTGAGGACAGGATCAGGTCTTGTAAAACTCCTGACTAAACAAGAAAAAGAGGGAAGCAGCCCTGCAGAGATCTGCACTGCTGTAGAAGGACATCAGTGATTTGGAGGGTGATGAATACAGCACTGCTCACCACACTGTCTCAGATATGAGCTAGGACACAACATCAGGCCACTACAGCTTCTTCTTTGATGCCCCAGCCCAAACCCTGGGGATGGGCTTTGAGGAGAGGCCAGGGGCTGGGTGGGCAGCAGGGAGGGGCAGGCAAACTTGTTCACACTCATTGCCATGGTGCCCCCACACTTGTGGGTGGTTACCCAGGAAATAAAAGAGGAGCTGAGGGGGCTCAGCCCTTCCTCCCCAGCAGGGTGAGTGGTGCTTGTGCCAGGCTGCTGCAGCCTCACCTGCGTGGTGCGTGCTTTGGGAAGCTGCTGCCTTGGCTGCCAGGCTTGGATGTGAGGCTCCCACGTGTGGTTCATCCCCCAGGAAAGGTAAGGCACTCCTGCTTTCTGCTCTGGGATGTGGAGGAGGTGGGAGAGGACGTGGCTGCAGCAGTGTGGAGTTCCTGCCTTCGGAGCAGGCTGTGTTTGGCTTCTTGTGGTTCTGCCTGGTAAAACGTAAAAGGCTTTTATGGCTCTGATGGTTTGTTCCTGCACCTCTGGGAATGTGCCTGGATCTGTGGGGCTGGCATTCCTCTGCTGCAGAGTGGCCTCTGTGTCTGGGCCAGCTCTAAGGTAGGAACCAGACTCTCCTCTGGAGAGGAGGAACAAGGTGGAGTTTCCAAGACTTCGAAATGAATCTGTGGAACAAGATTTTATTCCCTTTTACCACTGAGGTGATTTCTGAGCAGTGCTTCCCTGGAGCCCGAGTCCCAGAGCCCGTGAAATAACACTCCCTCAGGCACAAATGAGCCGTCCCTGGAGTGCCAGGGAATCGGGCAGTTGGGAAAACAGTGCTGAGCATCCTCTCTCCCTGCCGATGGCGTGTTCAGCTACGTGCTGTGATGTAAGGCAGCCCTAAATTACAAGCAAACAAACACAACCCCCTGTCGTTCCTCATCTCTCTGCTGTGTGGGCAGAAACTCATCTGGTAGCCTGGAACAAAGTGCCTGGGTGGATGGGAGCCAGGGAGGCGGCTCGAACCTCTCCTCCCGCGGAGATGCTGCAATTTAGTGAGTCATTAAGAAATAATACGGGGTGTATCGCTCTCTCTTGTTCTCTCCACACACAGTCAAACAGAAAATATGCAACCTAATCTCGTGCATTTATTTGGGGTGAGGGATAATAACCCTCAGAATTAAACACCAGCTGTCTTTAAAGGAAGCAAAACGCTCTGGCCGCCCTCTGTCCCCCGGCTGACTGCTGTACTTTATTCCAGAGAGCGGCGGTGAAGGGGGGAACCCTTACAGAACTAATTTAGTTAAAATTTACACTCCTTGATTTTGTGCCTCTTCTTTTTCCCTCTCCTAGTTTTGTAGCTATGATGCAGTATTGATCCAAAGATCTATAGGATCATACCATGGCTCCAGGTGGGTGGCAGAATTGAGGCTAGGCTTCATTTCCATCTGAATGGTGCAGAAAATAATTCCACTTTCCAGCTTTTATTGCTCAGAACATTGCATTTCTCTCATTGCAGTGTAAGGGAATTAGCTCTGGAGGAAAGAAATGATTTTTTTTTTTCCTCCCCCCTTGATGTAGAGTGGAGCAGAAGGATTCAGGAAGAAGTAATGTAAGAAAGCAGACAGCAAGCTCATTGCTGCTTGAATTAGGTGCAGCTGGATTGCTCTAACGAAACGGGACTGCTCATCCAGGGTTCAGGTGGTGTTTCTGTACAGGGAGGGTCTCCAGACTGCAGAGTCCTTGTCTGGCTGGGACAGCCCCTGCAGCACCGAGAAATGCAGGAACAGCAGAGCAGGCAGCAGCTCAGCTTCGCTCCAGGTGTCGGTGTCAGGGCATGCACAGAGGAAATCTGGTTCTCTCCTGTCCCACCCTGAGGCAAAGGCTGAGGAGAGAGAGCAGCTGAAATGGTGACCCGGCCTGCACTGGTAGTGTTGCCACAGTTCATTGAGTTTGCTGTGTGAATTTAGTAAATCAGAGGGAATTTCCCTGCCAGGGAAGCAGATTGCCACCTCTTCATCAAGGTGGCCACCTTAAACCCATGCCTCTGGTATTGCATCCTGCCAGAAGAGTTTCCACAGTTATTTCCTGCTAGAGGGGGAGGAAGGAGAAGCTCAGTAATGTGCCAAGGAAATACTGCTGTCTGTGCATCCAGGAAAGGAAAGACTTTCAGAACCCAGTGGCATACTCTAATAAACACAGCTCAGAAAATGCTGTCAGCACGCTATGACTGCTTTCAGAAGCACAGAGAACTCCTTGTCAGTGCCAGTGTCTCAGGCAGGAGTCAAGGGGAAGTAAAAAATAACCTACACGGGTTTAGGATCATTTATGGAGGTTCCTGTAACGCCGTAACCAACAAGATGCTAAATGTTTCTCACACCAGGGAGCTGCTCTCAGGAGAGTACCTGTCCTCATGAAGCATTTGCTTCTAACACAGACTAGCTGCTGCTGCTGCCTGGTGTCACTTTAGCCATGCCATTGCCCGTGACAGCAGTGGGCTTTGGCTGCCCTGCTCCCCCAGCTGGTCCCACCCACCGGGCTGTGCCTGGGCAGGTCTCTGAGGGTGCTGATCTCATCTGCACCCTGAGCAGGGCCTGCTTGGCTCAGAGGCTTTGAGATGTGCTCAGCCTCAGGATTTGTGCTTCCTGTCAGTGACAAGTGGAGCAAATATTGACAGTGCTCTCAGAGACTCCAGTTACTATTGCTCTTGTTCATTCAGGGCAGAATTTATCCTCGTGCCACAGGCCTGTGCTGGTCTGTGCTGTTGAAACCACTGGACTGCCCTCTCCCATTTTTTGCTGTGTGGATAATTTGGGGAATAAGGGAAAGAAAACGAAGGATGTGTTTGGGCATCTGTGGAGCTTTTAAAACTTTTTTAAACTTTTTTTTTTTTTATTTTAACCCCATGCTCCTCTTTCTTATTTCTTACCTCGTGTGTGACCACTCGTGTGCAAACACAGAGAATGTTCTGTTAATGTTACCTCAAATTGGGAGAGGGGGAGACAGAAATACAGAGAGCAAAACAGTAATTTTCCTCCTGAAGCTGGTGAACTTCTGGGTAATGCCCTGAACATCTATCGCTTTTAAAGACTCCTAGATTTAAAAATGGAAAAAAAACCCTGTAAAAAACAGACATGGAAAAAACCTGGATTAAACTGTCACTCATTCACAATCTATCCAGGAAACTCATCCATGCCCCTACAGGTAGCTAGTTATCCCATCAGGAATTTCATATTCTTGTCTGAATCCTGGAACACAAATTGCTCCAGCGCTATGGGTCTGCCTTGATTAGGGTCTGCTGACACAGATGTCCCCAGCATGTGTTCCTAAAAAGCCTGCTCAAATAACTGCTTCTTTCCCCAAAGGGATCAAAGGTTGAGATGGTCTTTCCAGAGCTTTAGCCAGGCTGTGCAAAGCATCTGCAAAGTTTAATCCCTTAACCTTTCCTTCCCTCCCTCCCTCGTCTATTTTATTTTTAAGGATGGTATAAATGGAGTTTAAGGGTTTATATTTTTTTCTTTATAAAAGCAGCTATTACTTGTGAAGAACCCCTGGAAAAGCAAGTGTAGCCTTGCTTTTTAGCCAAGAGACAGTTAGGTTTTGGCTGTTCTGTCAAGGATAAAGCCCAGAATGCCTCTGTACACTTGTGCAAATATCTGATGTTGACATCTTTTGCCAGCTGCTGCTGTGGCTTCTTTTTCCTTGATGAACCAAATCCTCTCGTGATGTGGCCTCTGAGCGCCATTATAATTAAAAGAATTAAAATTCAATTTGAGCTATTGTCGTTACACAATGCAAAGTTCAACACCACTGAAGGTTGATTTTATTGATTCTGTATTGGGCACTCCATGGAAAACTGTTACCTTGACACAAACATGGTATTGGCCATAGAAGGCACAAATGGTCCAGCTCCTGCCCTTTCCACTCTGATTATACTGTTAGCAGCACCTTTCACAGTTGAGACAGCATTTCTACCTTAAAACATGTTATTTCAAGATCACTTTGGTCCTGGAGTTATCTCCAGCCTAAATAGCAATATAAGATTCGCAGCCTTGGCCAAAAAATATACGTATGAGAGCTAAATGCTACAAAGCTTGTTAAAATTGCAGCTGTCAGTGGCAGCAAGGAACCCTGTTCTTCCTTGAGGGCTCCTTGCCTTTTTTCCCCCCTTGCACTCCTACTGTTCTGGGCTGCATCTATTTCCTTTCTTTGTTTTAAACCCCAGACACAAAGTTTGTCTGAATTTTCCCAAATCTGTTTCATTAAGAAACAACCAACTGTCGCCATCAACTGTCTCTCTATTCAACACAATTATTTCCAAGAGACTGGATATTGACTTGAAATCAGCTCTTGTGAGTGTGAGATGCTTTTAAGCACTGATGAGAATTGTTCCTGCTCTCTGGAACTGCTCCCCTCAGCGGAGCAGCTGCAGCTCCTGCTCGATGCACTAACTGTTCCCTCCAGCACCACAGGGGCTGGGCACTGGGAGGGTTAAAGCTGCTGTGGCGGGGATGAGAAGGAACCTTTCTGCAAGGAAGGGAGGCACTTGGACAACAAGACTTTGGACCAGTCTTTGGAGCCCTCTTTTCTGGTCTTTACATCAGAGTTTGGGTCAGAGGCATGAACATTGCCTTTCCCTGGTGTGCCTCTCTGCACCAGAGCTGTGTTGGGGTGTAGGTAAAGGATAATAATGATGGGATGGAGGTGGGAGGGCATTCCTGGGCAGCTCCTGTGCCTCCCTTCCCTGGGTTAAGTAGTGTGGGGTGCAGTATCTGCCTCCGTGCCCCTCCTGATCCATCTGCTGCAGGATCCTGGGCGTTTAACCTGCAGCGCCTGCTGATGGATGACCAAATCAGAGAAAAGAGTTTTCAGAGTTTTCAGTTTGGGTCAGAGGCATAAGCATTGCCTTTCTCTTTGCTCCAGAGCTGTGTTGGGGTGTAGTTAAATGATAATAGTGGTTGGATGGAGGTGGGAGGGCATTCCTGGGCAGCTCCCGTGCCTCCATCCCCCTGTCTGTGAAGTGGATCAGGAATCCTGGAGCAGCTTGTGAGGCTGAACATGAGAGAGACCAGGAGCTGTGCCTTGTGTGCCTGAGCTTCACTCCAGTGTGTCACCTCTCCTGGAACCCTGGAGACTGGTGCATTGCCCGGTGTGTGGTGAGCCCTGCGCACCCAGGCTTGCCCTGCCTGTGGGAGGCAGCCCGGCTGGGAGCTGTCCCTGTGGGAGAGCCAGGGGCTGGTGGCACAGGCGTTGGGATGCTCTGAACCCGCTCCCAGCTCTGCAGGCGCGCCCGGGGATGCGATGAGGTCCGCGGGCATCGCACAGCTCACCCGGAGCTCGGCGGGGGGACAAGTGTCGCTGCTGGGGTGGGGCAGGGACAGCCCAGCCCGGGGCTGTCAGCTCCGCGTTCGGGGAGGAAAAAGCGCTTTGGGAAGGAAAAGTGTTGCTGGTGTGTTTTGACAGGAGTCGCAAACTGCCTGGGAAGACCTTGTCTGCACATTCTGTGACTGCTGCTCAGCTTATTGCTACCTCATTAGCAAGGAGTCACCTAATTAGCGAGGCAAGCTGTTAATTACGTGTGTACGCGTTAGCTTAAAAAATGCTTTTAGATGTTAAATATTTTAGTGATAAAGAGTTGCCGTTATTTTTTTTTTTCTGTATAGATTTATTTCCTCTGTCAGAAGGGAACAAATCATGCGCTGCTGTAACCACCACAGACTGGGGAAAACCAACTGGATTTCTTCTGGTGGAGCTGGCACTAATGAACAGAAATAATTTTTAAAAATAAGATAAAATGGCAAAGTCTTGGTAAGGTTAATAAGATAGCGGAACCCCCGCGTGTCCAATCAGTCTTGATAAGAGAACAAAAGCTACATGTTTGCTAAAATAACTTTAAAAACAAATAACATTGACTTTCCACACCTAGTGGAGACCAAATTTTCACTTGCCTGCATGCCTGCTCTCCCGGCATGCTCGGACCTGTCACCGTTCCGGCTCTCCCCAGGACAGTGTGACTTTGATTTTTGACTGCTGGGCAATCTTTTTCATCAGATGGAGCTGGATTGCAAGGTGGAAATTAGGTGTCCCTGCATCTTCCCACTCCTCCAGCTCACATGAAAATTTTGTGTTGAGGACATGGATCCACTTCCTACCAGCCCCACCGCGTGAGGCTTTGATTAGCAATTATGGCTGAGATATTAAAAAACACAATAGATGTTGCAGGGCTCTGGATTTTCAATTAGGACCAAGGGAAAGGAAGGGCTGTGGTCACAACTCCGTAGTTGTTTGTCCATGTCAGAATGTGAATTATTGGCACTGCCTTACGACCATGTGTGCCCATGTACCAACACTCTGGAGTGTTAACTGTGTCTCTTTGCATTGATTAGTTGAATTCTGAGTTTTACTTTTTTTTTTTTTTTTTTTTTTTTTTTTTTTTTTTTTTTTTTTTTTGAGGGAGGGTAGAGTAAACTAAGACAGGCAGAACAGAATGCTTTGTTCTGGATCTCTCAGCACCATATCCTTACCCTGCTTCTCCTCTTTATGTGAACTGGGATAGTGAAACTTTGGATTTGGAATGAAACCCCTTCAGCCATTTCTGAAAAAACTCAGCTGGGACCTCTGACCTTCAGGACTGTTACATTTTTTGGCTGATGCCTTGCAGATGCACTGCAAATGTGCCACAGTGGCAGCATCCTGGTGACAGGAGTTTAAATAGTGCATTTCCCAAAAGGTGCTGCAATTGGGTTCTTGAAAAACTTCCTAGGAGCAAATTCTGGAGCTGGGATAATCCAGAATGTTGAAGCACTAAACAGCTGAAGATGTGCATTGCCTTGAGGTGACAAATGACTGAGAATTAGAACTAGAAACCAACACCTGGAAGTACAGCAGTCAGGAATGAGACAGAATTGCTGAGGAATCTTGGCTGAGCTGCACAGCTTGTGGGGGACAGGGCAGGAAACCCACCTGGAGCAGCACCTGGGAGGGCTCCCAGAGCTCTCCTGAAACAGGCAGGTGTGTGACCTGTTCTTCAGACCCAGATAAAGCACAATGGGGTGATATCCTTAAAGTAAAGTGTCCACTCTAATATTTCAAAAGGACTTTTGGGTAAGGAAAAATAAACCTCACTGTGCGCAGTTTGTCTTGGGGTGAAGCTGGAGGCGAACAAGAAATATTTGGGGCTTCTACCACTGATTGCACTATGGGTTTAACTCCTTATTTGATAGTCGATAAAGACAAATTGCACTCAAAAATAGGCTCTGCAGAGGAGTGAGCTGGCAGTTTGCAGGAGGGGGTGTGCGGGATCTTAACGTGCAGCCGCTTGCAAAGGCTGGGGGAAAAAAAATTTTCAACTGCACATTATCTGAGTGAGCTTCCATATTTTACCATGACACCCACTCCGAGACTCATTTCCCTGGGTTAAGTAGTGTGGGGTGAAGTATCTGCCTCCGTGCCTCTCCCGATCCATCTGCTGCAGGATCCCGGGCGTTTAACCTGGAGCACCCGCTGATGGATGACCGAATCAGAGAAAAGAGGCCGCGCTGGTTAACCCTCTCCCTTTGTAGCTGCACTTAATGAATGTCACACAGGCCCTCTATAGAAATGATGGAACAGCCATTCTGGCAGCAGGAACAGAGCCCACCCTGCAATGATATGGTGAAATATGCTGGAAATATTCACAGGAGCCCGGGAATATAAACCCATGATTATTTTTTTCCCTTAAATCTCAATATTTTAGCCAGTTTCCCCCCCTTCCACGTAGTGAAAGTGCGGTTCTAAACAACATCTACTTTTTTTTTTTTGAGGGGAAAAGAACTCTATTTTCCTTTTAATGTGGCTGTACCAAAATTGCTAACTTATGCTAACCAAAATGTAATTATGTTGTCCATGCAGGTCTTTTTGTCTTTCTGAAAAATGTCTTATAAAGAAGATTGCAGGTCTTAATGACTACATCCAGTAATTCCTGAGTTAAATCCAAAGGTGATAAAATTAGGGCTATGCCTTTTCTAGCAGAATTCTTCATGTGCATATGTGCTGTCTGCTGGCCCAGTTATTGCCCCCTCACTCATGGGGAGTCTGAGGTGGATTTTAAGAAAATTCATTCTTTGTTGAGAAGTTTTTACTCAACATCTTGGAGGCAGCAGAAGCGAGTGGGCAGGAGGAGTTTGTAGCTGCAAAGCTCCTCTTGCCATGAGCTGGAAGAGTTTCATCCTCATTCCTTGTGTGCGTCTTTTCCCCCGAACTCTCTTTTTCACCTTTTTTCAATAGCATCTACGTTTTGCTTCTTCTCACCTCCAAACCTTGCACCAGATCTCTTTCTTTGGGGCTTCATTCAGGGAGAGAAAAGAGAGTGAAACCTGCTCATTGTGTGACTGTATAAAACCTCCTTCAGTGGCTTCGGTTTCCCTAAATCACCGTCATTCACCAGCCCAATTTAAAAACAAATAAATCGGTTTTGTTGCTTCAGAAAGAGAATATAAATTTGAAAAGCTGGTGGCTAATTACTTCTGTTAGGCACAGCCTCATGCTGGCAACAAATGCCTGTCAACTGTTCTGTCAGAGACTGTGTAATTGTCTGCATGTTCCTGTTAGAGGATGCTGTGTTCCAGGTTGGCTTTTTCGTGGAATTGCTCCCCAAATAAGAACACCAGCACCCTTGGGTGCCTCAGAGTGCTTTGCTAGTTGATGTACTCTCAATTTACAAAGCCTGTGTTCACACTGGAGCAGGGAGAGCAGGAGAAGCTTGGATCTCAACCTTTGCTTTTCCAAGATAATCAGCAAACAGTGCGTGTGTGTGTGTGAACACGAGGTATGTAAATAAATGGAGGCAATACTGTCTCTGGGACCTTCATTTCACCCAAGCTATTGAATCATCTCATCATAACTGCTTGTTATTAACCAAGTGGCATAATTCCAACTTAAACTTCCCCTTTGTTTACTAGAGACTTGCTGAGGAGCTTGTGCTGAATACTTAATTTTCAACCTTCTAACTGCATGTATTCATAGAAGGACCAAGCAGTGTTTAACTCCAAGATCTAGAGCTGGGTGTGAACCTCAGCTTTATCCTTACAAGAAAGTTTCAGGTCTGTGTTTTAACAGAGAAAAAGCCTTGTGGACACAATTGTCAGAGGGAAGGGAGGTGATGTTTTGCATGAACTGCCCTCGTAGGAAGTTATGTGCACTCCTTCCTCCAGCCAGCCCCAAAACCGAGCACTTCTTATGTGATGACCAGAGGGAAAAGTGTGAGTGAGGGCTTTGTCTGCTCAGGGCTACTGTGTGCTGGCCACAGCCTGATTTCTGGTCAGCAACTCCCTGAAAGGGGGATTATTCTCTGAATATTTCTCCACTTTGCTCCCCTCTCTTGCCTACTGTACACGATAAACCGGGGTGATTCTGCTATAGGAAAAGCCTCAGTAATTTACTTTATTGCCTGGCACGGTGGAGGGGGCTGTGCTGGAGCTCCTGGTGCTGGGGTTGGGTCGTGGTGACTCCAAACACATCCTCCTCCTTGCAGCTTCTGCTAGAGCTCAGAAGATGTGAGAGCCAGCTGTTAATCATGCATGCTGCTGTACATCTTAATATTTAAAATTAGGATGGAAAGGTGGCCTGTGCCTTGGAGGCTGGAGGACTGTGCTTGGAAAAGCATCAACAGCTTTGTGAAGCAGAGTGAGGGCAAGGAAGCTCCTCACGGAGCAGGGCTGTCGAAAATTCTTTATGGAAATAAGAAAAGGGTAGTAAAGGCACCTCAATAAATTAATTCAGATGTTTAAGTGGTGCTGTTAATCCTCTCTGCAAACGGGACTTTAACAACAAGCTCTACCTGCGCTTTCTGTTCCAAATGCTCCTCCCTGGCCCTGCCGCTGGAGCAGCACCAACCCGATTAACATATGGAACGAAGCAGAACCCGCTGCTGTCCCCGCGCATTGCTGCTTCCTCCTGGTGCGGGAGGAGCCTCCACACCCCCAGCGCCGCCATCCTCACCCTCCGAACCCAGAGCATCCCCAGCATTTTCCGCGCCTTGGGCCGTGTGGCTGAGAACAGCCGCACCCTTCCGATTTGGGGTTCTTGGCCTTCAGAAAAGGAATTTTCCCGGAAAGCCTTTAACTTTCGGGCTCCCTCAGGCTGCGTGTCCCTGTGTCCCCGCGGTTTCTGTCCCGCCCGTGGTGGCACGGCTCGGTGACACCCGGAGCCCACTCGCACGCCACCCTCCCCACGCCGGGCAGCCTTGACACAACGGGTGCCCCAAGATAAATAGGCACCTTGTGCACAGAGCTGAAAATCGAACGGTCCCCGTGCTCATCTGGAGCTGAATAGATTGTCACAGAGCCCGGGGACAAGGGCAGCGGCGCGGGGGGAGCGGGGCAGCGCCGGGCGCTGTGTCCCAGGCGGGGCTGGGTGAGCCCTGCCCGGAGCACGGCACGGCCCGGCCCGGCACGCACAGCCCGGGGGGCTCTGGGAGCACCGGGGGGACCCCGGGGGAGGGAGGGGAGCGCATATAAATCATTATTGGCGAACATCTCAGCTCTTGAGCCGGGCTGTCGCTTGCTGCTGCTCGTGGTGCAGCCCAGACATAAATCATAATTCCCCTACAATAGATCCTTTTGCAGCCGCCATCAGGAAAAGTGTGTTGGTTTTATCGATTTTTTGACACCAGGGCCCTGGCAACGGCCGCTCTGAATCATTATGAAATGAAACTGATTAGGAATTCATGGAATACTAAATAAACTTTACGAGCCCGTTGTAAGTTTTTTGATGCATGGGGAGCGGAAAATGAAAACTAATGATATAAAAATTACACAGCGTGCTGAGTATTATTATACTGCTATTGATTTGTTTCAAACTGTACATCAAAATCGAAGTGTGCTGGGTGTGTTGGCTGCAAGGCTGATGCTCAAAAGCTTTTGAGGTTGGTGGGTTGGGGTTTTTTTTTGTTGTTGTTGTTTTTAATGCTGGCTCCAGCGTTTTTTGCCAGTTGGAGAAGGCTGTGCCGCTGCAGGATTGCTCAAGTGCTCCCTGCACCTGCCTGTCCTCCTGCATGGTGATCACGGATTCTATTCTCCCGTTTGCATGGGGATTCTCCCGAGACAAAAATATATCGACGAGGATTTTAGCCTAAGTGGATAACTCCCCACACACACTTCTGCTCCAGGGAATTTTACTTCTGTTCCTTAACAGCCAACGTTGTGAGGGAAGCCCGAGACACTTGACAAACATTTATGCAAAACTGCACAAAGGGATCATTTGTTCTGCCACTAACTGCAGCCACCTCGGGAGTGAAGGGGAACAGCTGGTTATAATGCTGCCCATCGCTTTGGGTCAAGAACAGATAACTTGCCATTTTTTAAACTTTTCTTTCTACAAATAGACAATTTGTAACATGATCGTAATAGCCCTGTCCGGACTTAAAATCAATGGAAATAATGAGTGGAATCGGGGTGATCTATTTGCTTCCTATTTACTATTTTTGACAGCAGAATTTAGCAAAATTAAGTAAGGAAAAAAAAGGTAAAAAGGCTGGGATTGTTCCAGTGTCACCGTGAGACAGAGTGCTGGATAAGAGCAGGGGGGTGTGGTTAGATGTGGTGCTGGTGGTGTCATTGCTGGTTTTTGCTGCAATAAAAAGGATCCTCAGCTGCAGATTGCCCTGCTAGCCTGGAAGGTCTCTGTCCTGACTGGAGCAGGGTGGTTCTGTATTGCAAAGCACCCACCCTGGCTCTCCCCTGCAGGCAGGATGCTGGAGGATGCTCCAGCAGCAGCTCATTTTGTTATGATTTTCTTTAGGAGAAAAACCCTGCCCTGAAGTAAATACCTTTCTTCTTCATGGCATCCATTCTGCTTGAGTTCTGTGTGCTGCAGAAGAGCAGTGGGACACATGCAGCTGTGTCCAAAGCATCGCTGGGGAAAAGCTTTTTGTCATTTGAGTGCAAAAGCAAGGTCACATTTAGAAATGTCTGCTGGAGTAAATGGATTTGGCAGGTGATGGGAGCAGCAGTAACAAATAATGCTGTGCAGAACCAAACCTCCTTCCCCCTGCAAAATGAACAACAAAAGTGAGCACTGCTGGTGTGGGCACAAACCTTGTGGGTGCAAGGAGCTTGGGTGTCCCAGCTGTGGGACAAACGCTGGAGCTGTGCAGGATGTCACAAGGTCTGTGGCATTTGGGGAGCCTTGTGAGCACAGCTGGAGCAGGGCTGTAGTGACATGACAGGGTTTTTGGGGGGAGACAGCAATCCCAGAGCTGAGAATATTTCTGGAAATCCCCTGCCAGGGCAGGAGGTGTTTCTGTAAGTGGGTGACAATATCGTGGTAGGTGGATGTGAGGTGCCACGGCCTCAGCTCCTGGAGCAGGTACAGCAGGGCTCTCACAGGGGTATGGCCACTGCTGTGGGATCATCTGCCAGCTGAGCTGAGCTTAGTGCAGGGGACTTCTTAGGGTCAGCTCCATTTCTATCTGCCAGTGCTGGTGATCATCTCTGGCCTAAGCACATTGCCTGTAAATGGAAATGTAATACTGGCGAGCAGGGAGAAAATCCAACAGAATCAGGAACAAGAGAGGAGGAGAACTTTTAAGCAACTGGAAATAAGCTGCTGATCCACAGAGGGCTAAGCTGCCATGTCCCTCAGTAGTCCCCTGAGACTCTACTTTTCTGCAAGCAAACCTCCTGCAGCTCCTTCTGAGTCCCTGATAAACTTGGGTGTCACTGCTCCAGGCTGCACATCCAGCACCAGTTTGTAAACTGGGGCCTCCAGTTCTCCACCCTACAAACAGATCCTTCAGCCCCCTTCTACTCCCAAGTGCAGAGAGCTGAGCCTGCAGGGTGTTAGTGGTGAATTTTGTTGTGCTTTGGGGAAGCTGTGCCTGCAGCCATTGTAGAGTCCATGCCACTCCACTGTGCTTCTCAAAGGTGAGCTGGAGACAAAGAAGCTGTTAGCTTCAAATTCCCTGGCAAGCAAATCCGGGGTGTAAGACTGAGCAGCCCTATTTGTTTGGAAAACAAACCCATTATTTCCAACAAGTAATGTCACTTCAAGAGTGAGCTCCTGCTTCTGGTCCACACCTGAGCAGTCTAGGATTTAAAAACACATTACATTGTCTGTGAATAGAGCAGGTATTGAAGGGGAGCAGCTGCAGTGTTCCCACCTGTGTTTAGCTGTGTCCCAGGCCTTGTGCAGATCCCGGGGTAGCTCCAGGAGCTCCTGCTCTCAATTCCCATCCTCCCAAGCCCTGCCTGGTCCAGCTTGCCACAGGCTCCCATCAATTCCTTGGCAGCTGGGGGTTTGTTGCCACAATCTGTGGGCATTTGGCTGTTCTGTGTGCTGCAGGCAGGGGATGATCTCAGCTGAAGCAGTTTTGTTTCCCTGGCTGCCCGGGCGATTGCCCTGCCCGCTCTCCTCGGCAGCGCGGGCGCAGGGGATTTTTCTAAGATATGTATATTGAATTTAGATTTGTGCTCTTAGTACCTTCACTCATTCATTCAGAGCCATATTGACTACATAAATTGAGTGTTACAAGTAAGAGAGAGTTTAGCCATTATTTTCTCAGTGATTTGATTTAATGGCCTGGCTGTTTTGGCCATTACTTCTGGCTTTTCATTTGCATGGATTCTCGGCTCTGCTGATTAGCATGTTTTTTACATTTGCCATTTAATTTTTTTTCCCCTTTTAGAAAGCTGAGTGTTTCATAATTAAATAAATTCCAGCATCTGTTTTGTATCTTCATACAAACACGCACATAAAGGCCTATATACATGTTATATATATATTTTTCCCCCATCTCTGCTGATTATACAGAGTTAAATGCAGCTGTCTGTGTGACAGGAATATTGTATACAGTGCGTGGAGTGATATACAGGTCACTATATTACTGATGAATAAAAGTTTTCTCCTAAGGCAGCTGCTGCAGATTACTTAGTGCTTGACATGGCATGTCTTTGTGTCACTGTTACCGGGTGAAATTAAATCAGAACAGGAAAATATTAATTTAAAGTAGGGGATAGAGGCTGCTCACTTCCAATTACTCTCTACCCTGTCAGCTTTATATGGGCGCAAACAAGGAAGGAGGCTGGATTAATTGCTTTGGACTCTGCCCCACTACAGGCCCAATTATAGAAACATATTGGCTCCCAGCACTATTATATACACTGCTGTGCAGGAAATTGTGTGAAATTTTAACGGATTTCAGACGTAATAATAGAGAACAAGATTCAGGACAGCATTAGCAGGCTGGGTGGAATCTTTACGGCTGGGTTAAGGTTAAGCTGTTTGGGGGTCCTTTGTGTATTAAAGGATCATCTGGTTAACCCATGGACTGGGAGCTTTTGATACTGGCCTGGGAGCAAACAGAATAAAAACATTCATCCTCTGACAACAAGGAGCTAAATCCTCAGCTGGAATGAGGGCAGGGACACACTGTGGGGCTGAGGAAGAGCCTTGCCTGGCATTAAACAGGCTGGTGCTGGCAGGGGCTCTGCAGAAACCACCCCTGGCTGGTGCAGCTTGGGGTGAGACCCCCCTGCAAAGCCTGGCCCAGAACAAGGGGGGTGCTCAGCACTGACAGCTGAAACAGGCATGGGATGGTTGCTTTGGAAGCGATTGTGGAGTAATACTCAATTCAATATTTTAGTTAGGATTTCTTCAGGCTTTTTGTTCCTCCCACTGTGAATTCCCACTGCTGTTTCACTCCCGTTTCTGTGTTCAAACCCATGTGTTGTAAACACCTGGTAATTTGTGTGCCAGATCAAGGGACTTGACTCCTGAATGTCCTGTCGAAGTCCCTGTGTGTGGAGGGAGTGTTGCACAACCACCATGGGCTGGGGCTTTCTAAGACATTTAAGGTGTTAGAAGTGAGGAACTAAGGAAATTCTGTTGACTCTCTGCTCCCTGCCCAGACAAAAGTGCTGAAGTCGTTGAGTAAATCACCTTTGATCTCCTGCCCACCAGAAGCGTTGTGGATTTGGTGTCACAAGAGCCCAGCTCTGCAGAGTGAGAGCAAACTGTGAGTTTAGCAAGTGTCTACCACGCTTCCTTGTCAGCCCCAGGCCAGGCTCTGCAGTCTCTGACTCTGTGATCTTTCAAATCCTGGCTCTGACACCTCACAGCATTTCCTCTTCCTTGCTTGGGATATTTCAGTGCCAACTGCTGAGGATTTTTGGGGGATGTTAGAGGGGGGCCAGCTGGTTGGGATCAGGTAAAGCTGGGTTTAGTTGGTCTAGTTTTCAGCTGGTTTAACTGGGGAAGGTTGTGACTGACTCTAGAAAGCCACATGGCTGGAAACACAGAGCCCTAAAGAACACGAAGTGTGACTTCAGCCATTCCTGTCTCTTGAAGCATCCAGAGAGAGACCTTTAGGGAATCCCAAAAGCATTAGAAAGGGAAATTTGTCTCAAGACACAACATCCAACAGGCAGGTGTGGTGAGACTGGGGAGTTCTGCCCCCCTGAGTGGGAGCACAGTGTCAGAGGGGGCTCAGGCTGGGGGCAGCCCCCTTGCCTGGGTCAGGGCTGCTCCCTGGGCTCTGTCCTCAGCGTGGCTTGCACAGCAGTGACAGCCTGTGCCTGTGAATGGGCTACAATAAAAGTGTTACAATAGGGCTGGTGATTTAGGGTGGCAGGGGAAATGCATAAAGAGCTGTCTGGAGGATCCAGGGTGGTAGAAGCAAAGGAAATTCTGAGCAGAAATGGTTATTGAATAGCAGGATCTTTGCTGTTTTGTCTGAGGAAAGTCCATTTCGTTCCTGGATGATTATTTGGAGGGAAGCTGCAAGTCCAGCTCCAGCCCTTGCCTCCCTTTGGTTGTGCTCCCTGTTCAGAGAGCCAGCAGGACCTGCAGAAGCCTCAGTGTCACTTTTATATTTGCAGTTTGTGATGGATTTAAACCAGGAGGGGTGAAGGGCTGAATTTATGACGTCTGGTTTGGGAAATGTATTTTTGTTCCCTCTAACTGATTGTCTTGTAACCATGCCTGTTAGGAGTGGGGAGTGTTGTACACAGAGCAAAGTATGAATATAAATCTCAGGAGACACGTGTGGAATCTTATCACCACCGAGTGACACTGAAAATCCTTTTGGCACTGCAGGCACCCTGATGTGGCGATCTGGGGAGCAGGGGAGGCTGAGCTGGTCCAGCTTGGCCTGAGGGTTCCATCTCTTTGGAGGGCAGGGGAGTGCTGGAGGCACCAATGCCAACTGCAGAGTGTGCCAAGGGCAGCTCCTGCTGCTGCCATGGTCTGCCCCAGCCTCCCAGCTGGTGTTGACATTAAAACCTTTGGTATAGACCCAAAATCCTGTGGTATTGACCCAATCTGAGAGGGCTGTGGAGAGTTTCAGGTGGTATTTCCAGCAGATCAGTGGTTCCATCAGGACATGAGTTCTGGACTGCTGGGAGTGCTTCCCTCAGAGCTGGACCAGCGAGGCCTGGGAGATTTCCATCCCCAGGGCAGGCACCTCTGCCCTTCTGGCTGGAGGTGCTGCAGTGGCACCAATGCAGGGCCCTGCAGCTCTTGCAAGTGTGCCTCTGGAAGGGAAAAACAGGGGGGAAAGGTGCAGGTGGCTGTGTGAGATGGGACAAGGAATCACAGCAAAGAGTGACCACCACAGCTGCTGGGCAGAGCTGAGTCCATGCAGCCCTGGGAACCTGAGACACCCTGGCCCTTTGCTGGTTACAGTAATTATCACCTCCTTCCATTTTTATATTTTTTTTCCTAGAAGCTTGTCAAAATTGGTTGGTTTTTTAGGGAGGAAAAATTTAAAGTGTTGCCTCAAAAGCTCATGAGATGGGTTTCCCACTGATCTTCTGAACAGAAAGACTTTAAAGGTGCCTGTGGAGCTGGAACAGCACAGAGGGGGTTAATACTCTGCTTTGTTGGTTTTGACTAGGGCCCATGGTTTTACTGCAGCAGTAAAGTCACTTTCCTTTTATGTTTAAAAGCCAGCAAGGAAAAATTGCAATTACAAAGACAACTAAAATCTTCACTGGTACTCAACAAGGTAATCAGTTCAATTGATTTTTTTTTTTCCCTAGCCAGAAAAGTATTTAAAGTTAAATTCTATCTGTGATTTTTATATGGAAAAAAAAAAATCTGTCCTCTGAAATGCTTCCTGGTTTTAAAAACGCTCTATTTTATTTGCCCTATAAATGCAAACTTATAAAATGTGATAAGGAATCTTTCTCTTCTCCCTGCACAGACAAGACCTGAGCGAGCTCCCTGCTATCCCTGCACGGCTGCCAATTGCAGGACAGATATCTCTCCATTAGTCATTAGCATCTAAATCATCCCACTTCTCATTCAGGTTTACTGGGCTGTGATGGCTACTGGATTCATAGGACACCTGAGCCAGGTCTTTTGTACAAGGTCTCCTGGAGCAATTGATTGTAAAAAGACAGCAGGAGAGCAAACCACTGGTTTCTGTGCCCTTTTCAGCAGGGAGGATGGGCTGTGCTGCCATCTGTTTTCTCGATGAATTATTAAAGTTTTTTTTTTCTTCTTGAAATATTGTAGGGTGATTAAATTTGTGTTGTGCATAGTAGTGCAGCACCCCAGTGCAAAAAAAAAAAAAAAAAAAAAAAAAAAAAG
>VZUI01044937.1:0-40513 GCA_013401135.1 Cettia cetti
CTCCGGGGTAATTAACACAGCTGCAGTGTATCAAGGGCAGGATTGCCTTCAGCACCATCTCCATCTGTCTCCCCACAAATACCTGTTGCTTTTTGTGTTTCGCCTTTAAAAAGAGCGCATGATGTTGGTTTTTTTTCTTCACATCTGCTTTAAATTTAGAGACTTAAAATTACATCCCAGTCATTGCACAGAAGAAGTCCTGGTGCACCTAGCCAGGCTCCCTACACATGAGTCAATAAAGGTTTAGCTGAAATATATGTATTTATTATAATAATAAGCCTTTTTTTGTGGTCTTGTTTTTTTGGGAAAGGAGATAGAAAAGAACGGAACTGTGATGGTGACAGCAGACCCTTTGTGCTGCTATCAAGAGTTAAGGGTGTTATAAGAAACAAAATTTGATGCCAGATAAAACTGCTTTTGCAAAGAAAGTGCTGTAGAGCAGAACAGAGCATGTGCTGTGTTATGTCTTCCTTGTTGAGTAGATCCCGTGAAAGGAATTGTGTACTTGTGGGAAAGAAATCAACTAGGAAACCGATGAATGAATATTTCTGGCTCTCATTTGCAGACTTGCAGGTGGTGGTGGTTGGATGGGATACCGTGTGGGAATGGGAAATAGAAAGATGTCTAAAAGGACAGGGAATCAAGATGTTTTCATGTTCTGTGGTGACTTGAAGTGCATGGGTGCCATTTCTGCTAACCTTCCAGATATAAAAAGTGTTTAACAGGAATGTCACCTTCTGTTTAGAAACAAAGCCTCCCTTGACAAATGAATGCTGTTTCTTTCCCCCAGACTGCTGATGACCTGCCTTTTACAAAGCATATTTTTTTAATATGTCAGAGTCACCTGAAGAATGCTGGGGATTTCTGAGATGCTTTTTTGGGGAGATTTCTCTGTCTGTGTGCATGGGGGAGACTGTATCAATTGACATTTTGTGTTTGGTGAGACAGAACAAAGGCTCTGTTGCAGTCAGTGAACCTGGCAGATGTGCAAGTAGGTGAACTTAATTTAAAAAATACAGAACAAACACCACCACTGCCATCCCCCCAGCTTTTAAAAAGGATTGGATATAAACAGATGGCAGTGCTTCAACATTTATTTATGTGCTCTTTAGGAATGAGAACAGTTGCTTTTTTGTCTTATTTCTGTCTTAATTTCATTCACCCTTTTTGCTTTCTTGCTGTCAAGGCCACAAGGACATTTTGATAAACAACTCTGAATTCCATGGGTTCAGTGCCTTGTGTCCAGTGCCGTGTCCAAAATAGCCTTTCTTCTGTCCTTTCTGTGTGTAATAGTCATTAATTTAAGGTGAAAAGTAGTGAGCCTTCTTACCTTCCAAAACTAGTCAAACCTAAAATCTACAAAACAGCCCTAAGAGTCGGAGGCTTCACACTTTTTATATAAACTAAGGTAGCAGCCATAGGGTTTGTGACTGTGATGTGGACTAGGATGTAAAAGGAGTTCATTTTTTCTCTTGGTTAGCACACCTCTAAGTTGTTGTGAATCATGTCAATTCTCTCATTGTCCCCACTATTTGGATTCCTGGCAGGGTTTTAGTGGAATGTAAGCTTTTCTTTTTTTGGAATGCCATCTTTCCTACCTGCCCTCCCTCTGTTCTATCTGCTCTGCAGTCTCTGTCCTGCTGGGTAATCCAGACATACTTGCCATTAACTATTCGGGTGTGAATTATGTAAATGGGAACAATTGCTACCTCTGTTAATGAAGCCTAATGTGTCTGCTACAGTCCTTTATCAGATTAAGATGCCTCTTGTGAAGGCTGACTTTGCTTTTTATTATGAAACTGCCATTGAAAGCTTTCCTTGTGCACACAGGGGTCAGTGTGACAAGGAGGGTCTGTCTCCTGGAAGCTGGAGCTGCTGAGGGGCTCAGGGGGTCCCTGGGCTGTGAGATGCTCTTGCCTGCCTGGTCTGTGATCCCACTGCCCCATTCCTGACTAGCAGACGGTGATGCTATTAAGGAATTGTCTCCATAGATGTTGCAGTTTGTCAGCTGGTGTCAGTCCTGAACAGAAATTGAAGCAAAGAAATTCACAGGACTTGCTGAAGGCTGCAGGAGTTACTCTGAAATTCCTTTTGTTTTAAAAAACGTGGGCTGGATTTTCCCTGTATTTCTGCAGCATGTTTGTGTGCATTTGGCTGCTTGCTTACCTAGAAGTAGCTAATGTGCTGTTAGTGTTTGTCTTGGAGTATTGGGGGAGATGAAAGGCATTATTAATTTATTACAGAGAGACCTTACAGGGGTCAACAGAACTTTTTTTTTTTTTTTTTAAATTATTTTTAATTAATCTTCTGTTTTCTGTCAGCTGTAGCCAGGAACACCTGCCCTCTGAGCCATTGGTTCATTAAAAATAATAGTTATGGGGGCTGAGTGTGACAGCACTGCTAAACATATCTCATTTTATTGGATTCTTTATACTGAAGTTTCATGTTCAAGTGATCCCTTGATGCAAGAATTTCTTGCATTTCTACTATGCCCCAATATAGCTTTTATTGAAAACCACCAGATCTTCTGGCAAGACTGATGTTCCTGTTCCTGCCCTCTCTCGTGCCATAATTGCCTTACAAGTAAATCTCCCTGAAGTTGTGCAGGTGGCTTTTTACTGTTGTTTTAGCATGCCAGGTCCTGATCCTGGCGTCTTTTGAGGGAGGCTGGGCTCCCCATTGCTTTTCACTGCCTAGGACTAGGTTGTTGTAATGAAACAGGTGGATTTTAGTTGCTACAGGTTGCACTGCAGTAAATTTAAATGTCTGCTGCCAGATTATAAACATTTTCCACAGTTAATGGTGCCTGTCTCTGTTTTTGGATGGTCACCTGTGAGCTGAGAAGACATTTTTCTTAACTGGCACTTCAAGCAGGATATGCTGTTACCTATTTTGAAATTTTCATGCAGAAAATGTGTTCATAACTGTCCTTTTCCAAAGCTTTTTCTTCAATATGGTTTAATTCTTGCCTGTTCGTTTTCTGATAGTCCTTCTTATAAGTTTGTCCATAATCACTAGGTAGCATTTTCACCTTATGCTATATGCAGGTCAGGACTTAGTGCCTGCAAAGGTGCTATACCAATTTAAATATATGTAAATATACATATAAAATTTTTACATGGGCTGATGTGATTTTTTTTAAAAAATTATTTTTTAATTAGGCTTGCATGTAGGATGCTCTTTGAAGTTTTTGTTCTCTTAATGAACGGCAAACAAGAGAATTTTGTTTCATGATTGAAAAGTTCTGCAAGCTACTTGAGGAGAAATGGTTTAGCACTGGCTTTGGCTGTTTTGTTTTTTTAAGCTCTTTATGTTGGGAGTGTCTTTTTTTTTTTTGTAATCTTGTGTAAGGGTTTGTATATTGGCAGAAAAAGCAAAGGAAATCTACAGGAGAATTTGTCAAGGGAAGATGGTTAGTACATTTAGTACATTCACAGTTGGGCATTGTTCCTTATGGTTACCACCATCTTGTAGGGTTATGGGATGATTTATTTGAGACTAAATTTAGTCTCAGTAGAAGAGGAAAATAGTAACAGTGCTGCATGTTGGTCTCATGGAAGATAAGAGACCATACTTGTGAGATTCCCAGTAAATTGCTAGTGTGGCTCAGAATATTGAAAAACTAACTTCTCTGGTTGTGTATCTGAAAGAAATCTTCCATATACTTTTGCTTAGACTCTGAGAGGGAAACTGGAATTCTTTTTTCTTCCTGATTAATTGGTATTGCAAAAAAGAAAAGATTTTTTTTTTGTCACTTCCCTCACTTTGCTGTTTTCATGGTGAAAGATTTTTTTCCTAGTGTGAGTCATATTAATATCTGCTTCTACAGTAAAGTGATATGGTCAGTGATAAATGCTACTAGGAAAAAATAGGGGAAAAATAAAAGAGTTGAGATCTATCTTGTAATTTTTTTTCCATCTTGATCTGTAGCAAATCTGTATCAGTGGAAATACTGAAACTGGCTGCACGTGTGGAAGAATGTATTTAGTGAATAGTTGAAATATTCACGATTTTAAAGTCTTAAGAATGGTGTAGTGAAAGTTGACATTTCAGGAAAGATACCGGTGGGTTACATTTGCTTGTTTCCAAAGACAACTTTTTGTGTTAATCTACTGCTTTTGTGTGCAAAGTGAGTGCAGTGTAATGCATGACAGCAACAGCAGAGTTCTTCCCCTGAGTTTCAGCTGTGCCAGCTCTGGGAATCCTTCCCATAACCCTGATCAACAGCTAATTCTAGCCCTTGGCTTTCATAGCTGGAGTTGTTTGATGTTTCTGGAGTAGCAGAGGGGATGGTGCCTGCCTGTGCAGCAAAGCTTGGAGCTGGGTGAGCACAGGGCTGGTGTTTCCAGCTGAGGTGGTGAGAGCTGCCCTGCCTGCCCAGGATCCCTGGGGCTGGTTCCTGCCCAGCTCCTGCTCTGGTACCAGCTCCCTGCTGCTGCCTGGGAGCTGTTTTCTCTCCAGGGTGGCAGCCACTAGCCTTTGCTGGGAAGTATTCAGGTTTAGCAGAATGTTTGCTAATGCAAGGAGAAGGCAGTTCTCCATGGCAGATTTCCCATGTTGAGGGTGAGGAACTCTTCAGGAATTGTCTGAAACCCTTTGAGTTCCTCTGGTGTGTTGTTAGGGACTTTACCAGGTGATATTTCCGTGTGCAACAGTGATGTACTTACAGCAGCTCTTAAACTTAGTGGTTTGGGGGTGAAGTCCTTTAGCTGAAACACTGGAGTCTAATCATTTGGTTCCAGTTAAACTCGTCCAAAGCTGTTAATGAGTGTTTGCCCTGATTTACTGCGGTGAGTTTTTAGCAAGTGAATTAAGTGCTGTGATTTGGATTAATTTTCAAGAGAATCCTAATGAATGCAAGCTCTCGGTGGAATGTACTTTATGCAGTGTCTAAGAAATCATATCTGACTTGTTTTGAGTGCTCAAGTGGTGTTGCAGCAGCATTTTCAGCATTTTGATATCTCAAACAGTGAGGCTAGTCTGAAATAGCCTTTCTGTTTGGAAGAAGTGTTTTTCTTCCAGATCTGGGGCACAGTGTCTTGCTTATTGAAGCAACTTCAGTGGAACACTGTAGACTTTGTTGCATAGTTTATATTTCTGTACTGTTTTGCATTAGGATATGTAGCTGAAATAGAAGAAATGTAACTTGTATTAAAAGAATACATCTGTAGGTGTTGCTTTGGCAGATCATTTCAGTTAATGCTGGTGGCTGTTTTTCCTTGGCCGGTTTTTCTTTACATTTGTGCTCTAAAATATTCCGTAGCAATATTGTTGCTAGCTTTTCTTGTCTTTTAGAAAAACCAGAATGAGCACTTGAACATCTTGAGAACTGCTCACAGAACAGTATCAATCTCCATAAGCTTTGTAAAATTCCTCATGTCATTGTATCTTCTATGAAATTGTGTGAAATTGATGAAATGCTGACTTGACCTCACCTTGTTTTCCATTTAAAGTTTAAACATATTGAAACTGTTTCTTGTTGTATCTTTTCCTATACTAACTCATTCTGAAAGGAAAAAGTACTCTACGTTTCCTTCCTGGATTTTACTTTTTTCTTTCTCTCCTTTTCCAGTACTTTTTGCAGTATTATTTTTTTGTCTCTTCCTTCCACCCACTTGCACTGTTTCTATTATTTCTTTTGTAAGTGTCTCCCTGTTTTAAACCCAATCTTTAACCTGTTTGCCCAGTTATTATCTCACAAACATACTGGTTTGGAGACATTTATTCCTGGTATCTGGCAAACCTGACTTCTGAGCAGAAGGGGCAGGTAGATGAAAGCTGGCCTGAAGGGCAAGATGTTGGGATATGTAAAATGCTGCTGCTCTTTGGACACTGGCTGATATCCTTTCATCTGATGGGATCAGGAATGTTTCAGTGTTCTAGTTTTGATTTCAGTTGAGCCCAGCAGTAACATGAAATAGTTTACACAGGAAGAAAACAGTAGAGGGCAAAAAGTGATATCTGTGTAGTGGGATAAGTTTTACAGTGCAGTAGTTAAGTTACATTCTTGCTTCTCTGCTAGATCTTGGCTATGAACTGTGATCCCAAACCAGAGTCCCTGTGCTAAAGAGTTTCCTGCCAGCACTTGTACAACAGCATCATATTGCACGGCAGAAATAAGGAATTCTCTTGCATGTGCCACCAGAGTCAGTATTTAAAGAAAAGGCAGAGGGGAGAAGGAACAGCAACAGGATGATGTCATACTGTTCTGTGTTTTAGGAGGTCCCTGCTGTGGAAATACTATTTAATGGAATTAATCTCAGCTGGTTAATGACAAGCATATTTCAATGGAAACATTTTCTTAACCTGAACAAAGATTTAAGTTACATTTAGTTTGAGGGAAAATAAGAGTCTAGAACCAGGTTTCAGTGGAGCTGTGATTTTCTTGTTCCTCAAAACCTTGTTGGTCTGACTGCTGGGTCATTGCTCCTCTTTCAGATTTGCATCTGTGCTTGCTTAAGTTGTGTGGTCAGTAATGATTTAATGATTATTCTCAGTTTTGGTTCTGACTTTTGCATTTGAAGTGTGGCTGACAGCAGTGCTAAGGAACCTGCCGGTTGAGGTCATGGTCAGAGTCATTTCAGCCTGTCCTGCCTTCCCGCTCGCAGGATGATTTCACACAAGGGTTTAGAAACTGAGTCCTATGGAAGCCAGCAGTGCTTGAAGGAAAGAGATACTACTGAGTGGTTTTAAAATTTTGATTCTCTCTTACTCAGAAAGGTAATAGGTGGAGCACTAGGGCCAGTTAGAAATAGGAAGAAAGATTAGAAGACATCTGAAGGGTTTTGTCACGACCAGCAAAATTACGGCTTGAAAATTGATGGATTCTCTTTTCCTTCCCTCTTTACTGTGGTAGTATAACAATAGAGAAGCAAGAATAGAAGTTTCTTTTCTGAGTTTAAATATAACTTTGCTTTTTTTATTAGGAGGAATTGAAAATACTGGAGAATATAAATATAGTAGAATATATATTCTAATGTGGGACAAACATTCGGTGATAAGCTAGGTATTTAACGCGTTATTTTTATTGATGTAGATTTTAATATGCTGTTCTTATTGATTCAGATATGGTCCTGAGCGTCGCGAGCACATGACTTCAGAGATGGACAAGCGGATGCGTTCCAGGCGGTGATCGGCCGTACCTTGCCTTTCCAAGCACCGAAGAGCCCGGCAGGAGTTCTCGGTTCCCGGTTCTCCCTGCTCGCTCCCGGCCGCGGCGGCAGCATGTACGGCAGCGCCCGTTCGGTGGGCAAGGCGGAGCCCAGCGCGCAGAGCCCGGGGCGCTCCCCGCGCCTGCCGCGCTCGCCGCGCCTGGGCCACCGGCGCACCAACAGCACCGGGGGCAGCTCGGGGGGCAGCGCCGCGGCCGGCGGCGGGAAAACCCTGTCCATGGAGAACATTCAGTCCTTGAACGCCGCCTACGCCACCTCCGGCCCCATGTACCTCAGCGACCACGAGAACGTGGGTGCGGACACGCCCAAGAGCACCATGACCTTGGGCCGGTCGGGGGGGCGGCTGCCGTACGGTGTTCGCATGACCGCCATGGGCAGCAGCCCCAACATCGCCACCAGCGGGGTCGCCAGCGACACCATCGCCTTCGGAGAGCACCACCTCCCCCCGGTGAGCATGGCATCCACCGTGCCTCACTCGCTGCGCCAGGCCAGGGATAACACCATCATGGACCTGCAGACGCAGCTCAAGGAGGTGCTGAGGGAGAACGACCTGCTCCGCAAGGATGTGGAGGTGAAGGAGAGCAAGCTCAGCTCTTCCATGAACAGCATCAAGACCTTCTGGAGCCCCGAGCTAAAAAAGGAGAGAGCTCTGAGGAAGGACGAAGCTTCAAAAATCACCATTTGGAAGGAACAATACCGAGTTTTGCAAGAAGAAAACCAGGTTTGTCACCTAATGTTGCTGCTGTGTTAGTTGATAGCATGGTTAAATGACTTGAAGAAACTTGCCTGTTACATGTAAGCTGCTAAGTTAGATTGGTGCTTTTCTTGGGTAATTGATGTGGGTAAGATGTGTTTTCAACTGCAAGCCTATGTTTAGATGTTTTTTTGTCAGACTTGTAAACTACTTTGAGTGGTCATTTTTCCTTGGGTCTCATGTGAGTTTTTTCTCCTAGGACTGATGGGAAGCACTCAGTTTTCCTTTTGGAAGTATTTATTCTATTCATAATTAATATTCCTGTGCTGTTTACCTCTTGAAGTGTTCTCTGAGATGCAGAAGATACTAACTGCTGACCCCCAGTATAGCTGCACTATATTTGCTGAATGTTGATGGATTGCCACTAAAAACAATCTCTAAATACCACTAAAGTTAGTGGTATTTAGACATAAAGCCTCCAGACCTGCAGTTTTTACAAACAGCTATAAATTGTGTTCTTGGCTACATTTAAATAACACTGTTTCATACATGCTTGTTATTCTTTTGTCATAAACTGTGCATATCTTGTTAGGCAACTATCCTAAAGCACCCTGCAGGTTTTTTTTGTGGTGGTCTAGCCAGTTACAGAATAGGCAGAAGAACAGAGAATCTCAGGTGTCTCGGTCTTTGGTCTTGTGCCCCTTAAAAGCATCTCCAAATTAAAATAAAACTCAGAGGCTGATTAAAATTGAGGTGTCTTCGTAGTCGGCTCTACTGATGAAAAACTTTCTTAAAGTTCTCCCACCTAGACCTGTATATTGCTACCTTAGTGCTGAAGTAAATATTTGTCTTTGAATGAGCGTCCTCCTGTTTAGTTGTTTCTGGCCAGATGTGAGTTCAGCACCTCTCTGGACTGTCAGGTAAAAAAAGCTCTCTATTCTTATGGAAAACAGACCCAGTGTCCCACTCCAGAAGTTCCCTGCAATGTCAGCTTTCATCATGACAAAATTACTTTCCCTATTGAGCTTTTAAAATATCCGAGCACATGTAATGACAGTTTCCATAATTCAAATGTGACCATGTTCTTGTAGCCTTTTTATAGTTGCTGTTTTAGACAATGCTTTTTGTAAGATTGCTTTAGAAGGTGAGGGAGAGAGAAATGCTGGAAGGAAAGGGTAGTGCTGATATGCTTGTACTCTACTTCCAGGTAGCCTGTCTGAGATAGTAAATTACCTTTGGTTAGTGGTTAGTCTACTACACTGAACCTGTCTGCGATTTTCTTTTCACTTTTTAAAGAGCTTGAGTTGAAGAAAGTAAGTTGCTTTTCCTGAGATAGTATGAAATCATTTAATGAACTTGTCATTTAGCTTTATAGCTGTTTTCTTACCAAATGGTAAATATCACAACATGGGACTTGTTAAGGTGTGGGACACTTTGTCTTCATTTACTTTTGTCATTTTGGAATGCAGGAAACCTGAAGTTAAATAATTTTTATTGCAAAGGTAGGATTTCTTTAGAAGCAGTAATGTAATAAAAAAATTTAGTCGTAATGATGTAGTACCAGGATAACAAATATCTGGAATACCAATCACTCAACTTTTCTGGTGTTCTTTGTATTTCAGTTACAGGTAAGTCTTTTAATTCTTAAATTCTTTTCATTTTTGGTCCTGTTTTTGTATTGAAGAGACTGTCTTGGAATACAATAATATTTTTTCTGAAATCAGTTTTGACGTTTCAGGATGCTTTGGAAATCTTGCAAGAAAAATGCCATGAATATATGGTTAAGAGTGGATTAAGCAATTACTAAATATGAATACGTTGGAGAACAGTGATTTCTCTATCTTAGTTTTTTTTTTTTTTTTCTTTGTCTTTCCTTTATCCCCTAATTAAACATTTACAGATATTTCTAGGTTGGTGTTCTCTAGGCAATCACTGTAATTACTACCACACTGGTAGAATTGCATAACTTTGGTCCAAAAGTAAGAAGGGTGCATTTTAAAAGTAAAGGGATTTTATTGCAAACTAAGAATGCTAATTAATAGCATTATAGTTAGCTAACAGTGTGTTCTAATTAAATTCTGAATTCATTGTGTCTTCTATAGCCTTTTGGAGTTGGTCACTTTCAGCCCTTCACGTGGAAGATCAGTTTAATAGGATTTTCTGTAATTAAACAGACTTCTCTGTTTAGACTCTGAACCAGGAATTTCCCAGATCTGTCGGTGGACCAGAAAATATCTTCATTTCCCCTTCAGCCTCCTTCTAAAATGAATTCCAGTATAATTGCAGGAACAGGAGTTTTAGACTTAATTATGAGTATTTCAGCACTTTACTTTTAAAAGAGGCTTCTTGCACGTGTAGTACTTGTGCTTTATATAAAGTTTATCTCAGACCAGTTGTATTGTTAAAAATGGACTCCCTGAGTCTGACTCATGCCATTATCTGATAGTTATCTCAATCTCTTTCCTGTGGTCACGGCTCTTTATTCTTCTACACGAACTTGATTGTCCCTGATGGTTTTGCTGTTCTTGTCACCTCAGCTGGAGTGATTGAATTGCCCCTTGGGTTTGGGAGTTGTTCAAAGTACCTGAAAATGTGAGCCCTGCTTGATTGCTACCTCAGCCTTCTGGGAGTAAATGCACCGGTGTCTGAGTTTTCTTTTCCTGTCTCTTGGGAATGTGTACAAACAAACGTATTGCTTATTGATTTCCAGGAAATTTTCTGGGTTCAGTGAAGCTCAGAGAATGAGTGGGGAGATTAAGGTGCAGCCAGAGCCTCGTGGCTGTCCTCTGAGGGCAGTGGGTAGGAGGGTTACTTGGGCTCAATGCTGAGGATGCCGTGCACACGCTCTCTGTAGCTCCCAGGGGTGTGCAGTCCTGCAGCCTTGCCCAGTTGTGGTGCAGCACAGCTGGATTCATCAGCTGCTCTGAGCAAATGCTACAGCTGGGGCGTGGAGCTTTATTTTCGTCCTTTGTTACTGATCCTGAAGAGACAGAAGATGCTTTCTTTTCAGAAATGGGGAATGTCATTGAAAGCTCACTTTGAAGAGCTCAAAACTAAACATGGAAAGTATTTCTGTAGTTAACATAGACTTGGAAAAACAGTTTTCAGCACAGTGTGGATGAGTTAACCAATCATTCTTTGCAAGAAGCCCAGAGCAGAGTGTAAATGATTGCTCAGTTATGCAAACCCATACATATTCAAGGAGGAATTGATGAAACCAGTAAACAGGAGCTCGGTTTTGGCATGGTATCACTCTCCTCAGCATGCTTTAGTGGGAGCTGTATTTTTCTGAGTTGAAAAATATTTTTTTTTAATGCATGTGGTTTAAAGTTTCCCTGGAAACCTCTTCATCAGAAGCCAGAAGTGGAAGGGAAAGACAGTGAGTATGTTTTGCACCATAGATAGAAATAATTTGCCTAAAACCTGGGCAGTGGTGGGGTGCTGTGAAACTCAAGGGCAAAGGA
The DNA here is from genome assembly GCA_013401135.1 of Cettia cetti. Classification (NCBI taxonomy): domain Eukaryota; kingdom Metazoa; phylum Chordata; class Aves; order Passeriformes; family Sylviidae; genus Cettia; species Cettia cetti. Next base: position 11,331 of record VZUI01044937.1, read on the forward strand.
ATTCCTGTCAGTTGAAACTTGCTTATGACGAGGTGATTGTGCCTTAAAATAAGTAGTGCAATACAAATTTGATGTCTAAAGCCCTACATTGAAATTTCCCACATTCGACTGATCTACTTTTAAGGTCAGATTTATGTTTCAGCTAAGAGAGTGTGGTCCTGCTGAAAACATCTTTTTACTTTGATGCATTTCTGTGGTCTTCTTGTGGTTAGAGACCTGGGATGTCTGAGTCAGAGAGTTTAACCAAGAGAATATTTCTGGAAAGAATTTCACCTGGCGTGGGGTAAGCACTTGAAGAACATTGTACTTTGTTGTGATGGATGTATTCCAGCATTTCACCAGCGTTCTCCGGAGTCAGAAGTATTTTCCATTTCTTTGTAGTGTGTAATGAGCATCTCACTTTCAGAAATGTAGTTGTCCATGTATTAACCTCTTAAAAGCATTGGGTGCTGCTGTTATGAGGCTGGCAGGGCTTCTAATGAGTACATTCCTTCTCTGAAAATCAGATTGATTCTCACTACTTCATTGTTTAGTTTTTTTTCAATTATGTATTACAAAATTTTTTTGGGATGTCTTAGTGCTGTGTTACTCTATTACTAGCCCCATTTTTGAGTTGGTTATTAGTTGATAGAAAACTAACCTTTCTTCCATTTTTGAGTGTTTAACGGTGCAATATATGATTCCATAGGCATTGCCTAAAGGCATTCTCTGTATCCCAGAGCATTGCATTTTAATAATTCCATCAATGGCAGATGCCTGTTGGCTCTCTAGAATTCTGCCAGCTTTAAGGTTCCTTCTGTCTTTGCCCAGATGCAGCATGAAATCGTAATTCAATTCTCTTTCAGAATAACTCTAAACTACCTCCTCAAGAGTGCTTGGTATCTGAAGCATTTATCAAGTCGCAGCACTTTGTAAGGACCTCAGAAATTGTCATGTGATCACCCAAGACAGCACCCTGTGCTCTGTCTTTTTTTCAATTCTGTAAGGAAATCAAACAAGATTATGTGGTTATCTATATTCCCCAGGGCTCTTTTGTCCCGTGTTTCCTGTCGAGGTGGATCTAATACCTTGGGTTGCTTTGAGCTGTAGCATAGGCTGAACAGCTGCTCTCTACTTGATCCATATAAGGGGAATTGTACCTAAAAAGCAGCTTGGACTAAAACAGGTGACGTCAGTGTGCTGTTGAACTTAGTAGTTTAACTGTGCTTTTTTTGCTGTTAAGCTGGAGCAGGGATTACTTCAAATTCTGCAGAACTTAGAGCAGCCTCTTTGTGCTATAATTCTTTCTCTAATGTGTATTGAGTCTGTTCAGATGTTAGACTCCTAACGAGGGTGGCGGTGTGTTACTCCACCATTTAGTGTTTATATTCCTGAAAAGTCTTGTCTATAATGCTGTATTTCTCTAGAAGCCATTGTTCCTTTCAGCATTCCTATTTGTGGTGCTTGAGTTAGTAAGTTTTTTCCCTTAAGTGTTCTTGCTTTCTAAAGGATGAGCTAGGTAGCTTGAAACTGTGTAAGGCTTCCTCTTCCTTAGTCACGCAGTGAACAGTTAACAGTGATAGATGATGGCAGTAGTGCAGAGGTGCTCCTACATTGTGGGTAATTCCTGCTGATGTTACAGCTTTCCAGTGGCAAATCCAGCATTCTTATGTGTCAGCCCTACTCCACCTGGTATTGATTTAAATAGGAAGGAGAGGAGCACTTCAGGTGGAGCTGCCAGGCCGTGGAAAAAAGGTTGTAGTTGTGCTGGTCTTGTGTTCATCTTTCCGGTATGCCTCCAGGACCAAAAACTGAAATAAAGCTTTCTTTAAACTCTTTTCAATTTGGTGATGCTGGGAAGTCTCAGAGATTTGAAGATGGTCAGCAGAGTGGGCCACTGTGACTAAACTGTTAGTTTGAAAGAATAGGGGTTTTTTTCAGCAAAGTAGATTTCTAGGAAACTGTTAATAGTCCATTTAATTCTTAACATATTAGTAAGATAGAGGAACTTTTATATTAGGGATAAATGTATAAATGTACATAGGGATAAATGTATATATATATAGTCTGAGATAAAAGCTAGAGACCAAAAGAGTTTAGAGGGGACACTTCTGTACTCTGAAAGTGGTGTGTTGGATAACTCGTGAAGAGCACTCAGCTATCTGATCTGTAATTGAAGAAAGAAACATTCTGAAATGACACTTTAGGCTCAGCTGGCAGGAGGGGAATAAGGGAATAAACTTGGTAGTGCTCTAGATATTCCAGTATAGAACTCCTGTGAGCATATTTTCTGTATAACCTCGTGTTTAGGGGACACAGTGAAACAGTAGCGTTTTCAGTAGTGATTTGTGGTGATTTGAGCTCCTCCACAGAAATCAGATTACAACTGCTTGCCAGCAGGTAGCATAGCTATTGAGGATTACACTTTTTTTTTTCCTTGAATGGATAATGCTTTGTAGTTCTTCCATATAATTTCCACAGAAATATGGCTGCATCTGCTAAATGTAGTGGATCATAATTATATCTTCATTTTTCGTCTGAAGATAATAATCAGTAGACCTTGAAAAGAAAATCTTTTCAGCAAAACCTAGTTTCATAACCCACAAGGTCTACATAATTGTTTTTGTATAGTATTTTCAGATTGATATTGGTTCTGTTGGAAAGGTCAGAGTCACCATCTGTAGTGGAAAAAAATACAAGGACAAAGTGCATTTAGTTTCCTTCTGTGGTGATACCAGTAGTTCTATCTGAGTGGTTTCTGAGTGCTTGCAGTAGCAAAAAGGGGATGTTTGGTTGTATTGGCAGCCTTGAGAAGCAGGTTTTGCAAAGTGCCATTGGAACTGAGGGATCTTAGTAAATCACAAAAAAATTCCTTGATTTAGTAATGGTTTTGCTTCCAAAGAATATTAAATAGTCTGTTTTCCCTTAGTTATCCTGAGAGAACTTTACTTTTTTTTTTCTTCTTAATAATCTTGTATTAAACATTAAGAACTTCTGTACTGTTTTGGGGAAATTGAGGCTTTCCAATATACATCATGTTTTGCAATTGCTAAGGCAGTATTGACATTTATACCATAAAAAAAAACAACAACAAAAAACTTCTAACAATACCTAGATCAATATTTGAAGAGATCTCATGATAATCAGATTTTCATCAGTTGACCTCCATTAAGAGAGCCTTCTTACACATTCACCCTAGAAAGAGATTGTGTTCTTTAAAGAAAAAACAATCCACAACAGCCCAAACACGCTAACCCCACAAAAAAACCCACAACCCAAACCCCAAAACCAACCAATAAAACAAAGAACCCCCAACCCCCCAAAAGCATAAAACAGTCTTGTGTTGCATGTGTGCTCCCCAAAATTAGTGTGATCAGATGCCAAAATCCTGGCACAGAACACCATCATGGCTTTTTCTAGTGATCATTGCTTTAGAAATCAGAGGAGTCAAACTTATGTATAACAGTTACAGGAATAAATACCATGTGACTGCCTTCTTCAGTTTAATTTTAGCAACTTCGTTTGTAAACTGGAATGCTAAGTAATGTACAATCATTAGTAAACCTAAAGAGCTTCGTGCTTGCTGCTTTTAAGCTGTTTGTTGAGCTGTATACGAGGTTTTAAAATTAATTTATGTACTACTTCTTATTCCTGTTGCTATTTAAGTGATTAAAGTGTGTGAGCAGTGGGCTGCTTTTGCTCTTCCCTGGGTGGAAGCTACTGGTCCAGGATCTCCTTAAAACAGAGGGAAAAATGTAATCCTTGCTGCTCTGTGCTGCATGCAATTCCTGTTAGGCACTGCTTTTAAAATCAAATGACTGGTATCACTGTTTTGGAAAGTGAATAGTGTGAGCCAACAAGGGTGGGCAACTGGCGGGAGGCAGTTAAGTTCTTCCAGAATTTGGTTTCACAGCATCGAAAGGAGTTTGAAGGCAGTGTGTAGATTTCTGACCCTCATGGTTAGTTCATTGCAAGCACACAAAATAACATCAGGTCAGACTTTGAATTTCAGGTGTAACACAAAATACACTTTTTTATAGAGGGAGGAAGGAAGGGATGGAGATCAACTGTCCAGTAAAAAGATATTTTCCAGTGCTTTGTGAATGTGGCAGAGAGGTGAGGAATAAATTTTACTTTGAGATGCTTTGTTGAATGCCTGTTCCCATCTGATATCTGATATCTATTATCAAATGATCAGGTACCAGCTACCTTGGGTGGTTAGATTTTGTGAACAGATGGTCTTCTAATTATATGTGGATGTGGATTCCAAAGAATATGGGGCCACACACTGCTGACGTTTGTCTCTTGTTTCTGAGATTAAAACAAGCCAGCACATGAACTTCCATCATTCAGAAATTAAAATCTTATTTCTTTGGGTATTTAGTACAGGATCTGTCTCTTCCATAATAGTTGATTGCTCCTGGCATTAATGTATGTTATTAATATATATTAATGTCTATAATATGGATGTATATACACCCCCACACAGATCTTACCCTTTTTAAATGCAGTGAGATGAGGCTTATATACCTTTTTTCCTTACAGGAATCACAAAATTGTCTGAGTAATGGTCTGATTTTTAGTGGAATCGTGTCTCAGGGGACAAATACTTATTTTTGACTGAGGGGAGGGAAAATCTTTCTGAACATTTGTGTTGTAGCATATTGTCTTTGAACAGACTTGTACCTATGGGTTCTTGTCTCAAGCTTAAGCTGTTGTTAGGCTTTGTTAGACTTGTTCTTCCTTTTTTTTTTTTTTTTTTTTTTTTTTTTTTTTTTAATTTAACTATTGGCATAGTTTATTAGACTTCAGATTTTATAGGTGGATATCAGTTCTTGGATGAACAAAAACCACAAGGCAACAAAAGTAACTGGCGGTAAGTGGAGCTTTCCTTACTAGAGACACCCAGGGAGCCTATTGCAGCATCTGATCTCACAGCCAGGCGCCTCCACCAGGCTGATCTTGTGTCTCTTTCTCTTGGAGAGATGGGAACGTTTAAAAGTAAACATTTGATTTGCTAAAGGATTCAGGGCATCGTACCAAAGCTTTTAAAATGTTATAAATGTCAAAACCAACACAGCTAAGAATCACCAACCTGTTTGGAAAGTAAAATGTCCCTGTGGAAGATTGTACTCCTCCACTGCCAATTAATGCCTTGGATCTGATCTACAGAAGCAGCTGATTGATGAGAAACAGACATGCTCTTTAAGAGTGGGCATACTTTTGGGTTTGGCTTTCACTAAAAATTTACATGAAGTTCTGGAAGTGCTTTTGGCTTCTGCAGAAGAGGTTTCAGTGTTTTCTTTGCTGGATGAGAGAAGGACGTCCATGAAGAGGATGACAAAAGCTTTAGGCTGAGAATTAGTGCTAACAGGTGAAATGGTGGATCTCAGAATAATCCTGGAAAAAGGAAATGGGCAGAAAGAACAAGCAGAATAAAGGCTTTTAAATAGGTTGTAACGAAATGTGCCCTGCACTGGAGACTCAGGAAATAACTGCTTTATTTCCCTCAGCTGGGTAAATGTGGAGAATGAGATTAGTCAGCGATTCATTATTCATCTTTGTTCAGTTTGGGAGTGCAAATGACAGTGTTGTGATTCTTAGGTACAGCTTAGTTAAATACCAGTATTCCAGTGTTTTTCTGATTGTGCAGCTCAGTAACCCTGATGAGAAGGGAGAGAACAAGGGTAAAAATCTAGATAACTTTTTGATCTCATTGACTGTAGCATATTTGTGTGGCTTACATTAGTGTAACCCATTTATGTATCTTTCTGAAATCTTCTTTTGGTGTGCACATAGGTTAGTTTTAACAGATGTTGTTGCTTGTGAGGATTAATAATTTATCCAAAGTAGTTGTACAAAAGCCTGCAACCATAGACGTGCCTTTTTTTTTGAGAGTAGAGGAATTTCCCAATCTTCATCATTCTGTGTATCTGTTGAGTAAAGTCAAATTATTCTGTTTGTGGAAGCTTTGATTTGGAGGACAGGATTTAAACCTTTTCCCCTCAGCTGGTGTCTGATGGGTCAGGTTTGGCCCTGTGGTTGTGAGCCTGTTAATGTGTAACCATTTTAGTAGATCTGAGAGCTTAGTTACTCAAAGGAAGGACCTTTCTAAGAAACCATGGGTATACTTCCACAGGAGAAAGTAAATAGTGTGCTCTGTATGTGCTGTCAACAGCACTTTTTATAGGGGAAGGAAAATTAACTCAGCCATTTTATGATCCGCTTTGCAGGGATGTGTTTAGACTTTCTCATCACTTCACTATGACTGGAATGTTCCAAAATATTGAATTATCTGCAGTAACTTATTTGGGGGGAGGGAACCTGAAAAATCACCTTGCAATAAAACGAGTAACACGGATTTAGTTTTGATGTGAACTCGCAGATGGTTGTGAGAGAATGACAGGAAAGTTTCAAGAAGCCTGCTTTGGCCAGGATTTGTGAGAAGGTCTGTGCACATGCTTGACCAAAGAGTTGAAGTAGGTGCAGGTACTGCTGCCTGTGCTCTGGTTATTATTTACAATCCTTTTTGCTGCTGTGTAACATCCTAGTGAGAATCTTGTACTAATTCCTCCACTAATTAGTCCTTTGTAAGCCGTTTTAGTTGGAAATTGTATGCCTCCAAATTGCTTTTACAAAACCCACTTTATTTTGTTTGAACTTTTTGCTTGTATGTCCCTAAATATGTTTACAACTTATTTTAAAATTGGGCTTTGCACTTAACATGTTGAGCAAGTGGTTGTGCTGCTGTTACGTTCTCTCTCCTCCATCTTCTAGAAATAAGATTCAAAATCCAATGTTCGTGATTTAAAGAGGGTTCCAAGTTAAAGTTTCTATCCAGGAAAAGCTTTTCTCTTTATTTTTCTGCTAAAGCTGGGAATGCATTCAAGACTTCCCTTCTAAAACTGTGTGCTGTGTTTTCTCAATGCAAAATCCATTCAGTGTATACATATTAAAAGAATTATTTCTCTCCTCCTTTCCATTTGGTTGAATTAGCTCAGATCTATGCTCCTTTGAGAGGCCTGAGGTCTGTCTCCTTTCTGTGTGAGAATTGTCATTCATTTATATTTAGCATCGCTTTGTTAATTAACTTTTTCCAGTGTTTCATGTCAAGCTTCTTTAATCTGAAAGTCTGGGAATTTGTGGACAAAATCATTAATTCACTTTCTTTTACACTTAATATGGTTGTTAATGTTTCTTTGTGAATTGCTGAATGCTAGACAGTCTTTGAAGACTGATCTGGGAGAAGATCTGTGCTTCTCAGGCTGAGCTTGTTAGCAGGTGATTGGGTGCAGAAAGACCTGATTATTGAAGGCAGACAGTGGTTGATGCTGTGACACCTTCATATGCACTGCATACAATTGTGCTGATTAACACTTGAGTGAGGGCACTGATTTTAGTAGTGTTCCAGCAACAACAAGGTCAGTATGCTATGAGGCTTATACATAGCTGAAAGTGAGTTGAGGGTTTGCTGCTGAGCACTTAATTTTCTGAAATTCTACTCTGTCCAGTAGAACTTCATGAATAGCAGACTTCACTACAAAAATGTAGAATATCCTTTTCATAAAAATGGGAAATGGGTTATTTTTCCTCAATATTTTTATATTGCCACCGTGTTTTCATTTTAAGGGGGAAGATGCTGGTGGGGTTGTTTTTTTTATTATTTTTTTGATTCTCATTGGATGGGTATTAGTCTTCCATTCAGCCAGGTTTCTTTTGTGGATCTTCAAGCTATGAAAATCAGCGGTACCTAAGTTTTTATTCAGAGTTATATATATTGCAAACAGCAGTGGTATTGAACTTGCAAAACTTGTTACCATGTGACTGGCTTCATATTAGTCTTCATATTTTTGGAGTGATGGGAGGCCTGGTGAAAAGGCTGCCTTTAATTTATGAAAGTCACTTTCTGCATTGGATTGGGCAGATTTGCACACAGCAGAGCAACTGTTAAGGTATTTTGTAATTGAAAAGGCAGAACATGACCACCTGAATTTGGCAGGTTATGATCTGAGTTAGTTCAAAAGTAACTGGCTGAGGTTCTGCCAGGCATGACTGATCCCTTGCATCCCTTGTGCACTGTGTGATAAACCTGAATTACCAGTAATGAAAGGCAGTGTGTTAGTGCTTCCAAGTTACAAAACTGCTGTAAATGCTGTAAAGAGACTTAGCTTCCAGTAGGAAACATCCTCCCTTTTAACTTGTATTAACATGCTCTGAATTAACATCTCAGTTATTTTCAGAACTTTTCTCTATTGCATCAGGTTTTGTGTCAGAGGTGCTATTAACCAGTGTGTTTAATAGCACTTTTAACAGGTGCTATTAAATCAAGATGATAGTAGCTTATCTAAAACATGAAGTATAATGTATCAGAGAAGTATTTTTATTAGAAGTAAATGATTGTACCATCATGTACAATATTTAATTTGTAGCTAAAATGGTTTTTTTTCTTCCCAAATAATTTTCTCTTGTATTCTTTTGGGCTGGTTTCTTCTTGCTTAAGCATATATTTCTTTTCACCCTTCAGCGTTGGGCTGGCTATTGGGAGATGAGTAGCATAATTGTTTTAATGTCATTTTTGATGTTGGAATCATTTAAATTGCACAAGTTGAGTTTTGTGCAGCAGGTTATGCCCTGAGGCACACACACATTATGTATCCAAGCTGCTTGTTTACATGGCTAAGATGGAAACAAGAAGGGCCCTGTTTTTTGTGGAGTTCCTATAATACCTCATGTTCAAAGCACAGTTTTATGTTGACTTCATTGTAACAAATTATTTGTGCATGTTCTGAATGCCCAACAGGCAGATCAGCAACAATGAGTGGATATCATAAGGTGTAGGGAAATAAAGCAAACTGACAACCAACACCTGACAGAAAGTCTCAACATTTAGCTGTTGTCTAAATTGTATTTCCCCATTAATGTTTCCTGCTCATTGTTGATGTATCACTCTTTTCTGCAATGAAATTCCAGATCCATTGAGAAGTATCAGTAACTAACATCTCTACATCTTTTTCCCCTCTAGTACCCATCAGTCTCTGCACCAAAGCAGTTGCAGTTGGCATTGTAATAATGTGAAGACACAGTCAGCACATGGTAGAGTCAATTCAGTATGAGTCTATGCAAGTATTAGGAAGCCCTGAACTGCACAAATATTTTTGATGTTGTTCTTGGATGGAATTTGTTTTAAAAATGCTGTATTTCCACTGTCATGAGTCTCAGGTAATTTGTCGCTGTCCCCTTTTGCTGGTACTGGTTTTAGATGGTTGAGTGAATTCTTTGGGTGAACTGAGTGAATCTTTGGGGAACTGTTCTCAGTAAGGAGTGACTTGGCAAGAGGTTCATTTTCACATGACTGTGTTCCTTAATCAGCAGGGCTGAGGGAAACAAGATTAAAATGTATAACCTTAGAACTGTAAATGTATTTTTATTACTTAGAACATAATTTTTAGAACTCTAGAATGAAATCACTCTTGCTTATGCCAACACTTGTGAATCATTTACTCTTTGCTCACAATATGTGTTCAGAACAGAGTTTGGTTGGAAGTAATAATGAGTATTGAATTTTCCTTTTGATTTTATAAACTCATTAAGTTATGCTTTGGTTTCTGAAGATTTTTTTTTCACCTCCTGCTTGTGGAACTTGAGAACTTTCACAGTGAAACGTAGACTACTGTTGATCCCCCGGAGAGATTACTCAATTTCTTCATCCTTCCCACTTGGCTTCCCACAGTCTCCCACAGTATGCAGATAGAGAGAGAACACATTTAACAAAACATTGCATCTTTCTGTGGTATGGCAATCTGCTCAGGTACCAGAGAGATCTCCCAGGGCTCTGTGATCAGAGAGAATAACTATCAGCCATGAATTGAATGAGGGTTGACTCAGGGCTGCCTTGAGAGGACATACAAGACCACAGGATGAATGTGAGGGTGAGGAAGTTGCTGCTTGATGCCACTGAAGGTTTATTTCTATCATTCTAAAAAGACTAAAGGAACTGGGAGGGGTCTCCTTTGTGGAAACATGAATGTTCCACAATCTTCAAAACAGGCCAAAGGACAAGCCATGGAGTTAGAGGATAGTGCCTCTTGCTTCAGTCCCTGTGGAATGAGTCCTTCGGGAACACGTTGCTGAGCATGTCAGTGACAAGATCATGGTTGGGCACAGTCAGGATGGATTTGTCAAGGATTAATCATGCCTGATCTCATTGCCTTCTGTGATAAAATGTCAGGATTTGTGGGCGAGGAAGGAGCAGTGGCTGTGCTTTACCTTCCTTTAGTCAGGCTTTCATCACAGTTCCCACAGCACTCTTGTCAGCCCTGGGTAGAGTGCCACGGGCTAGGTGGCAGCCAGGTGGGTGAAAAGCTCTTGTAGAATCAGGCTCGGAGCCTGATTAAGGGCTGGGTCGCTGCACAGTGCATGCAAGGAGCTGTGTCGTGTTTGACATCTTCCTCAGGGACCTGGGTGGAGGTGACAAGGTCCCCTTCATTCAGGTGGCACCACCCTGAGGGGACCAGAGCCTTTCACAGGGACTCAGCCTGCAGGGATGAAAGGGCAGGAGGCTCCTGAGATTGAACAAGGGTGACGGGAATAAAAGACTCTTAGGAAAGATGGAGGTCAGGGTCTGACTGGGGGGGAGCAGCTCCGTGGAACAGGGTCTGGGGACCTGGTGGGCAGCAAGGTGAACATGAGGCAGGGATGCATTGTGGCAGCAGAGCAGTTTGTGCAGTGATTATTTCCTTCACTTTCATGCTTGTTCAGCCACATGCAGAATACTCTGTCCAGCTTTCATCTGCCCAGTGCAGAAAAAGCTGTCAATTAGTGGCATCTTGTAGGAGGGGTGCCAGAGTGATGCTGGGCTGAAGCACAGGCCCTGTGAGCAGAGGCTGGTGGAATGGGTTCACTTGATGCAGAGAGAGCTTTGAGAGGATTAATAGCAGCCTTCCCATACAGTGAGTTTGGTTTGAGAAGAGGAACTAGACAGGATGCTACATGGTGAGAGGATGAGAAATAATGACTATAAGTAGAAGATTTTCGAGATGTGACTGGATAAATTTCTTGGCAAATTGGTTTGATCTCATAGATGACTATGCCTGGAGTAAGAGGTTAAACTAGATGACCTTGTGCTGTCCTTTCCAATCTGAATTATTGCACCATAAGTCTGTTTTCATAGGTTGGCATAATGTATTATGTGTGCTTGGGTTTCCAGTCTAAGTAATGGCCTAAGTTTTCCTGTCTAAGCCTTGATAGCAACCCAAGCTCTTGTTCTTGCACAGTGACTGGGCTTGCCACATATGATCAGCTGCAGTAATGCTGAGTGGACTCTGAGAAAACCAAATCATTGCCCCCCAGACTATACTGAGGACACTGGCAGTGCTAAAACTGGCACCTGTCTGCAGGTGCTTCCAGTGTTTGTGCCACCTCCTTGCTGGAGGTGCTGCGGAGTGTCAGCTGCCCAGGCGTGCGCTCTGCGTGTCAGCAGCTGGGCTCTTCTCTCCTGCCCGACAGCCCAGGGCAGCAGAGCCCACCTGCCTGCCAGAACTGCACTGGCACTGGCAGGGGTGCCAGTTGCTCTTGTTCTCCTGCCCAACAGCCCAGGGCAGCAGAGCCCACCTGCCTGCCAGAACTGCACTGGCACTGGCAGGGGTGCCAGTTGCTCTTGTTCTCCTGCCCAACAGCCCAGGGCAGCAGAGCCCACCTGCCTGCCAGAACTGCACTGGCACTGGCAGGGGTGCCAGTTGCTCTTGTTCTCCTGCCAGCACTGTGCTCTTGTCTTCATGAAGCGTGCAGGCTTTACAGTGAGCAGTTGCACTCAAATGCACTGGATCCAGCTGACTGCCAGGCTTATGTTTGACAGTATTCCCACAAATACAAGGTTATTTATAAAATTCTGTTATTTATCCAAATACTGTGTTCAGAGCATACACTTTTGGGATTTGCTTTGCCTCCCACCTTTTCTTTAACTTTGATTCTATTGCGGATTTATTTTTCAATGTTCGTTAGTTTCTTTACTAGATGCATTTTTTGCAAATTTTTTGTAAGTTTAATGTAAACTTCTATGAACAGAGTTTTATTTTTTTAAAGCAACTGAACTAATGGTCATGACTATAGTTTATTTTTAAATATGTCTCTGAGGGAGGAAGTTATTATGTTACAGATGGTATTGGTGCATTTAAAATATTAATCAACATGTAGGCATATCTGTATGAGAGTTTTGTGGCGAGCCTTATGTTGTCACTTGATCTTTTTTTAACTTCAAGAAGTGTTTAGTCTTTATGACAGTTCTGTAGCTGCTCTGCCTTTGGCTCACTGTTCAGTTGCAATTCAGGTCAGACCATGTTAGTTTTTTCAATAATCTTGCTATCCAAGTTTCCTGAGGGTTTTCTCTAGCCTTACAGTTTAATTTTTCAGAGTATAGTTAGCCATTTTATTTTGATCTACACTTTTGTTCATCATGCACTGTCTGTTTAACCAATTTATAAAATGCACATCTACAATCAGTTTTTAGAAGTTAAAGACCTGATTTTTTTAAAAAAAACTTTTTATATCAGATATAAATCTTACATGCAAAAAAATCGTGTTACGTTTTGTTAAAAAAAGTCTGAATTTTAATTTAGGAATTTTTTTTCTTTTGTGGTAAATTGACTTAGCTGAATTATCACTACATTTCTAGGTGTTGGAAAATAAATCTTTCTCATTGCCCCTGAATGCACCCAACATGTCCAAGATTTTAGCTTGTCCAGTGGTACAAGCACTTCTTCTCAACTTTTTGGGGGGGATGATCTTGCCCAGCTGGCAGATGTTCACCAAGCCACTCTCTTGGCCCTCTTCCTCAACAGGACCAGGAGGAGAAGATAAAGAAAAGACTCTGAAATGAATTCAGAGAGATCATTTACCTGCAAAGGGCATGACAGACTCACCTTGGAAAGTTAATGTAGTTTTTTCTTCCAGTTGATAACAGTAGGCTGATGAAACAAAGACAAACCTAAAAAACATCTTCCTGTCCCCCGTCTTCCCCAGCTTGACTTCAGTCCCTGCTGGCTCCTGTGCCTGTCTGGCAGGGTTCCAGCTGCTGATCTCCCCCCAGGGGCCACCCTGCAGCCCCCGGGGCCACAGCCCTGCCTGTGCACACAGAGCACCTCCTGCTGCCTGGGAGTCAGCGCTGGCATTGGCTTGGAGAGTGCAGGCTCATTACAGGGTGTTTATGGGGTGGCTCATCGCAGATTTCAGCAGCCTCCCATTACTTTCCAGATTAAGCATTCATGTTATCATAAGCTCTTCCAAAGCTTGTAAAGTAAACATACAGCAAGCAATCTGACATTTTATCTTTCAGCACTAATTTAGATTCCCCATTGGTTCATCTTCCTTATTGCAATCTTTTAAAATGCTACTTTGTGTAAGTACCTGGCAAATTTTTTACCTTTCCTCATTTTAGGCTGTGAAAGATCCTTTTTTGGTAACTCACCTTCATTTACTTATATGGATATCTTTAGCTTTTCAAGGGTAGCGTTCAGTTGGATCTGGAAATCCTGATGTTGATCAGGAACTTCTGTCCTGATAACTTTTTTCCCCTCTGCTGTCCTTTTTTCAGGATTTAAAGGCATTTAATAGGACCTTTTTACTTTCCCTATGAGTCTGAGTCTCAAATTTTTTCTTTGGGATGTGCCAGGACATTCTTTTCTGTTTATCTTCTATTAAATATGTTAATATGTGAGTTTGTATGTGCACATGTGTATACATAAAAACATACATTTATTTTGAATACTTTAAATCTCTTTAACATCTCTCTGTTGAAAACACACAAGTGATTTACCACTGGCTGACTGGCTTATTCTGGATTTTCCCCTCAGTAGTTTCAGTGTATGCTGGTGAAATTTTTGTCTCACAGTTTTGTTGTTCTTTCTTGCCTGCCTGAATTCCCTTTGGGTTGAGAGTGTTTGATTTGTTCAGGTGATCTCTCACACCTGTACTGCTGATATTCCTGTACCATCAGCACTCAGGTGCAAAAACACTGTTGCAATCACAGCCTGCCCTGTGTGCATTGCCCACACCTGTCTGTAGCTGCTGAAATAGCTGCAGCCCTGAACCCAGCTCAGTGAATCTCTTCAGAGAGCCTCCCTCGCCTTCAGTCCTGAGATCATACACCCAGGAACATGGCTCCTTCCTGGCTAAATTTGATTGTTAGTGCCAGAGATTATTGTGGTGGAAATTCTCAGTCTTCTAAGATTTTTCTGTTAAAGTAGCAGGTTTGATGTGTCCAAGAGGTGCAATTAATTCTTTATTTTAAATCTTTTTTCCTTCTCACATTTATTATCCCTGTTTGGGAAAGGCTTTTGTTTCAAGAAACTAGACCATTTTTGTAAAGAATTTGCTCAACAGAGAGAGTGTATTTGTAAGGATTTGACATTCCTGTGTAGTTTCAAGCCCTTCAGTTATCCAGCCCCAGGGACCTTTCTCAAGAGATGAGATGAGATTTGAAAGTCTTCCTTTCTTAACCATTTCTTGAGAAATTAAAACTTGTTCTTTCACAACTAAGGGGTGTGTTATTTTTATTATTTCAAATACCGCATAGAAAATCAGTGATGGGTATCTGCAGCTGCTCTGGGCACACTGGGCCTCACCACCCTCATAGTGAAGAATTTCTTTCTAATATATAATCTAAACCTGCCCTCTTCCAGTTTAAAACCATCACCACTTGTGCCCTCACTACATGCCCTTGTAAAACATCCCTCTCTGGTTTTCGTGTTGCCCATTTGGGTACTGGAATGTGCAAGGTCTCCCTGGAGCTTGATCTTCTCCAGCACAATGGCCAAAGTTGTGCTAAGAAAATATTTGCAATCATTCATTGTTCAAGATTACTGCTTATCAATTCAAATTGTTTTCCTCCAGCCACTCTGTAAGAAGAAATATCTCTACTAGGATTGCTGAGTTGCCAGCCTGTCTCTGAAAGGGATGATAGCTGTAATGGTATGAATTCCAAAAGGGAAACAGCTGATTTTATTCTGCCTTTTGTTGCTTTGCTATTGTTTTATCTTTCAGGGCCTCACAGTCAAAAATCAGTGCCATAATAATCTTTTGCATATAATTTATGCTTGATTGCTGCTGTATGTAAACCTGTCTGATATTAGACATAAACACTGCTACCACCCTGTTTTGTGTCAACAAGTGTAGAATCCCAGTCTCGTCTGTGGAGAGAGCATCCATACTGAAACCAGTGCTTCTGAAGAGTTTAAAAGTCAGATGTCTAGCTGCCAAGAGTTCTGAGTCTCTTATCTGATCTGTTACTAAACAAGAAATGGCCAGTGCCACATGAAAGGCACTGGTGGATATTTTGACATTTGATACTTGTTTTATCAGTGTGAATGTATGTGGGCTATCATTCAAGAGACATTCTCTCTGTTAGTAGATGATGTGGATGGAGCTATGAGCTTCCCTTTGATCTTGGTTTGGGACCTTAGAATTCTGAAATTTGGCTTTGAGGGCTATATTGTACCTGATACCACTTTCTGAATAACTGGTATCTTATTTGCATAGTCGTATTCTATCCGACTGTATCCTACCTTGCTATGTTGCAAGGACAGAATACAACTATTCAAATAACTTTTTGCACTTTGAAACAAACGAGTGGGATAACTGGGACAATCTGGGAGCTGTGAAAAGGCAGATGTGTGTCTGGGCTGGCAGGCCACAGGGTGGGAAGCAGCACTAATGGTTATTTGCTTTCTGGTGTTCCTCATGGGCCATGCATCAGAGAGCACACCCGGAGCACCGTGGCCAGCCCTCAGCTCTGCAGGACAGGGCACTGCTGCTCTTCTGGCCTGAAAGGGTGATGAAATCGTGTGGGACTGGGTGCCTGGCACGGATGGAGGGGCTGTAAGAACTGCTTTGGCTCAGTCTGATGAAAATGGGGTTCAGGGCCCCCCAGTGTGGTTCCAGCTGCCTCATGGCAAGGAGTGAGGAAGGTGCAGCTGGACCTCCCGGGGCTGTGCAGTGGAGGAGAGTGGCAGTGATCACAAGTTGTAACATGAGAAGTTCCCTCTTACCAGGCACAAGGAACATAATTTTCATCATTTGAGTAATTAAACACTCCAAGGTTTGTCAGCCTCTCTGATCCTGGAGATGTTCAGAGCTTGATTGTGGAAGCTGCTGAGCAACCTGGTTCCAGTGCCCCTGCTTTGGGCAGACACTGTGTTGGATTTATTCCACTTGTCCCAGCCTATATTGTTCTGTGATTTCTCATACCTATATTTCCAAAATGTGTGTGTGTCCTTTCTAGATAAAATCTGGTAAATTCTGACTTCCAATTTTCATACCCGAGCCTGGACATAAAGACCGCTGTTCTCAAAAGAAACTAGTGGAAAACAATTTTTTTTTGCCTCCATGTTAAAGTTAAATTTGTTCTCACATTTGCAGTAATTCATGTAGGTGTTTAACAGGTGACACTAAAGTTTGCTAGAATTTTGCTCTTATGGCCTTTTTTTAAGGCTTGTTATTTCAGAAACCATGAAACTATTAAAGAAAATGTAGAAACAAGATACCAGTATGTGTATGTCCCTGGTTGAAGCCTATGCCCGACTGGTGGAAATGTGAAGCTGCCCATTGAGTGTTCATTATTTATACTAACTAGGCAGGTTGGACTGGTGGGCAGATTTAATTCACTGTGGATAGGTATCTTGAAGGATTTTTTGGAGATATTTGTTGTAGGCACTTTTCCACCTGCATATCTTTTCTGTGCTGCTTATACTCTGCATTTGCTCTGAAGAAATTAGTGTTTAAATGTTCAGGCCCTTGGAGATGTGGCTCAGGGAAATAAAGATTTCTTACTGAGTACAAGCATGCCTGGTTATCTGCTATTCAGTTTCCCCACTGAAGAATATCTCATCTTTAATGACGCTACTTTTGGTAATGAATTAACACAAATCTGAGGATAGTAAGTGAAAATTGGGTCAAATGTAATGATGTTACTGTTACATTTTACCATGATAGTGCAGTTCTGTCCCTGTGGTGGGTTGGCCCAGGCACCCGTAGAGCTGCTTCCTCTTTCCCTGCTGCAGAGGGATGGGGAGCAGAAAGGGAGAGCAGGGCTGAGAATGCTCCAGGGTTGAAATAGAGACAGGAAGATCGCTCCCAGTTGCTGTCACGGGTAAAGCAAATGCAACTTGGGGAATTCAACTTAATTTATTGCATATTAACATAAATATTTAATTACTGGGTAACACAAAGGACAAATATTAAAACGCTTGGGGGAATCCATCCCTCCTCCTTTCCCAGCCTCAGCTTCACTCCAGACACCTCTCTTCTCTGCCTTGTAAGCACCACAGGGTGCACTGGGTCCCTTCAGTGAGGTAGGATGTGATTCAGGGGGTTAGAGTCACAGTTTTGGAGTCACAGTTTTTCTGCTGCTCTGGTTGTGTTTCCCTTGGCTGTGATGTGTGTCCTCCATGGGCTGCTATCCCTTTGGCAGTGCCTGCAGGGCAGAGCATCTTCCCTTCTCTTCCTCTTTCTCTGCCCTTGTTCTCCCATGGCTTTGTTGGTGCCTCCTCTTTTGGTGTTCTTCTGTGCCCTTCCTCAAATGTATTTTCCTTGAAGCACCACGCTCGGCTGAGAGGGGCAGCTGTGCCCTTGGTGGATCTCTGGGGGAGCTGCTGGAGCAGAGACCCCACTGCCAACACCTGAACACCTGCAGAGATACAGTCATGACTGGCACTTCGTGTGTTAGTTAAAAATGTTCTGGAAATGTGGAAAAGGAAGTGCTGGGCTAAATATTCCTGCTAACTGATGATGAGTACTTTATTATTAGAAGCTCGTGTTGTCTCCTGCTTTCTTGCAATTTCATGTGAGACTGGATTGCTTCCTCAATCAAACGTGGTTTTGGTGAGCTGCTTAGTGGCTGAGCTTGTAAATGTTCTATTTCTAAAATACTTCAGATGTTTTCCTGAGTCAGAAATATTGGAGTGATTTCACTGCAGTCAATATTGTTGTGATAAAATCATGGAATAAGGTGATGCAGCCAAGCAATTGTGGAAAGGCAGGATTTGGAGCCTTTGGTGAGCAGTTGATTGACCAGTCTGGAGCTGAGCAAGATGAAGGATTTTCCAAGGGGTGGCATGAGTATACTGAAAAACTGCTCTTCAGTATCTTGGGGTCTAGATATTATATTGTACAGTAATAGTGACTTTTTTGTAGTTAATTTAATTTTTCTCAGTTTGTCAGTATAGATAAAATGAATTATGTGTTATATTTAGCTAGGATGGGCAGGTTTTTGGTTTAAATTCAGAGATACTTTTGAAACTTTAAAGGGGAATAAGTTTCTTTAGTAGAAATTGAGTCTCCTGAAAAATAAACAGTATACTACAGAATATTGCCTTGCTCTTTAAATTATACTGTAAGAAGAAAAACTTCTTAGCAAATATTTTTCAGTTATTTTAAGTCTCAGATGTACAGAGAGCTTAGTTCCTTGTTTAACTTCCTCAGAGGCATATGTGATCTCTTAAAAGTAACAGTGGTATCTTATTCATTGAATGCTTCACAGCATTCAAGATACTGATTAAAAATTGGAAGCTAAAAGTATCTCTTTCATATTTGGAATATTCAGGTATCTCTGTGGAGGCCCATCAGAGCACCTTTGTGGATATACATCTCCCTTTGTCTAGGTCCTGCTGACTTGCTAATTCTGTATTTCTTTAGCTTTAAGTATGACTTCTGCTGTTCAGGTTTTTAAAAATTAAAAGATCTATGTTAGGTTTTTCAGAAATGAAGAATTCCTGACCTCTGTTCTCAATTTATTGTATAAGGACATGAAACTTGAAGGGGTAGAATATTGTGCCAATTTATACTCAAGGTGTCAGCAAAAGTGAATGTGTGAGCTTCAAATGCCTGAAGTGTTTACCAGTTCATTTACAAAGCAACAATAAAGTGCCAGTGTTTGTATGGTCAGAGCAGAGGCTTTTTGAAGGATTGGAGTCCAGGAAGTGGATTGCTCTGTTAGCTGATGCTGGTGTTTATTTGGGAAGGAGTGCTTCTTCCAGCAGTTGCCTCTAATTATGTTTCATTGCTGTCACATAATGCTGCGTGCTGAAAGTCAATTTGCATTTTTAGCAGACATCCTTTTACCTCTATGAATATCATTCTGTGGGAGGCACTGATGGTGGTCAAGAGGTAGAATGTAAGTTTTTGTAACAGCTAAGTCACAGTGTGTTCCAGATTATGGCTGAGTCAGATTCCTCTCCAGGGCTCCACAAATGCACCTAAACCCCAGTGAAAATGGACTGACTCGTGTCAGGGGTCTGTGTTGCTTTCACTGTTCTTACCGGTGCTAAATGTAACTGACTGACTTCAAAGTTAATGTTTCTTTCATGTACCCCTGCTCTACCAACTTAGTGGAAAAGGAGAAAAAGAAGAGATGGCGGTAATTACCAAAAATCAACAAAAAATTAATGATTAATGGACAGGTAGGTAATTATAGGTGTTTATATTGAAGATTTCAATGCTAGATACAGCTTTGTGGATTATACAGATTTCAGAATATCCATGTGAATTTTAAATAAATTTAATCTCTTTAGTGGTGTGACACTGTTATCCCTGTTACAAAACAAAATGTTAAACAAAATGTACCGACTTTTCAGTTGTTACCTTCTGTCTCTGGCAAGTTAGAGATAAACTGAGTAAAGATTAGCTGCTGATGGGCAAGGATCAAAAGCTTCCTTTCCTCTTCTAACTTTTGTGTCTCTGACTCAGCCAACAGGAGAGAAACAGACATGGGCTGAGTAGTGTGACTTTTGAATAAAGTCTTTAGGGCACGTGTCTCCCTGAGTTTGTGTGATTTGACTCTGAATGGCATTTCTAATTCATGAACAAATTAAATTTTGTTCACTTTCTTATGTACAGGCATTCCCCTGAGTGGTAGTCTGAGTGGTGGGCTTTTCAGCTGGCCCCTGGGATCCCTGGCAGCCTCGGAGCTGGATGTTCCAGAAGATCCACAGGCAAAGAAACTGATGATGCCCTGCTTTGTGTTTGTAGGTGGCGAGTATGCAGCTGCTGCAGTTCAGGCACTGGCTTGCTGGGGTTACAATTGAAGCCATGAGGGCTTCTTTCCCCTAAAACATAATAAATAATACTAAAAAAATCCTATTAGCCAGTACTTAGTCTCACAGAATCAGCTTGACTCAAAAATACCACAGGCAGTAATTCTAGTTAGTGCTTATAAGTAAATGAGGCCCAGCAAACTCCTCGTGTCATGTCTGTTGGTGGAAGAAATGGAATGTTTCTGTAGCCACTACTTCCTTTACATAAGCTGTGGAAGAAGGAAAACTTCCTGCCTCATGGATGAGGTTAGAAGAAATTAAGGTTTTCAGTTTCTGTCTCTGCATGAAATAAAAAGCATGTGAGATACTGCTTGCCTAATAGCAGCACTGAAAATTTCATGTGCTATGGAACATCATTTTCTTAGTAGTAGCATTTCTCAAATTATATTGTTAATCAGCATTCTTTAAATTTTTCTTCTTATATATATGTGGATTTTTATATAGACATCTATAAAGAGAGATAAAGATAGAGAGACATAGAGATGAAGAACTCTTAGAAGGACTATCCAGGGAAAGCAAGAGGTGGTGTAAAAAGACTAGGAAAGCAAATGCCTTGCCTACACAGCAGTACTCATAGCCATGAGTGCAGTAATGTGCATTCCCTGGATGGATCAGCTTCCTTCAGTGCCGTGTGTCTCAGAACAAATTCTGAATTTGGGAAAAACAGTTTTTCTTCAGGATCACCGTGGTAGTGACAGTCAGACCCTTCTCAGGATGGAAAAATACTTTTTGTGGTTTGAGTTGCTAATTGCCTCCTTATCAGTTTCTCTCCCTGGTGGGATTTATGCAGAGGACATTCACCTTTGATAGGTGAGCAGCTGAGATCAGTTTCATCCATTTGCACTCAGTGTGGGCTGAAAGATTTTTTGAAGATGTCAGTGGTATGAAATGAGTTGTCCTCAACAGCTGCTGTAAATAGCTGTGCAGAGCCTGGCCTGCTAAATTTCAAGTTAGTCTGTCATGCCATAATACAAACTTGGTTACTTGCTGTATGAAAACACTTCTTGAAAACCAGTTTGAGAGGAGAGAAAGGGAGCAGCAAAGTCTTAGGCACATTATATTAATCTGTAACAAGAAGCCTAAAATATTAGCTGAAGGAAAGCAAAATTATTTGACTTACCATATTGAAGCTTGTGTAATTTTCCTTTTGCACTGCCTGATTTATGGGCAGATACTTTCCTACAGATTCCAACACTGCTGATCATTATTCTAGTAAATTAATGATTTTTTTTCTTCCTTTCAGCTGCTCTTGCCTGTTAGGTTGGTTAAACCTGTCTTTTGCTAAGCTGGTTTCTGCTTTCCATTGCATAGAAGTTGGCTGTGTTCAGGACAGATAAAGAGAAAAGGAAATGGGGTTGCCCGAGGGAGTGCAGAGGCCTGTGTAGAAGTAGGAGATGGTGCATTGAAAGATGTGGTACTATTGATCCTTGGTGAAAACTGCAGCATTGTTGTGGTCTAGAAAGCATAAATATTTATTAACTGAATTTTTCCTTTTTTTCTTTGACTTGGAAACTGCTATTGTGAGGACTTGGTGAACATTTTCACATGTAGTAACTTTGATTCTTTTGCACTGGTTTGGTTTTTGCCAAGATAAATTGTGAAAAACACTGAGGTAGAAAAGCAGCTGAATCTGAATACTCAGTATTCTTAGGTTTTGCTGCTTTCATACTCTCTATCATCTGTGAGAATGCTGGGATTTTTTTTTTTAAGATGAAAGCAGTTTTGCTATGCAGTACAGGTCTGTAGGATAAAACTTTATTTTATTACAATTACCTTGAACAGTTGTAGCTGAACAGAGATGCTCTCTGGTTAATATTATTACATAGATGCAGTACACACAGGCTTTGGAATTCTAGCTTGAATTACTGCATGTGCATATGAGTGAGACTGAAAATTTTGACTGTCTCTGCACAAATGCCATCCAACTTATTTCCTATTTAAACAAACTGAAAGGAAAGTTCTGCTAGTGCATGTCAGGTTTGAAATATATATGAAGTTGCTAATCCATGGGTTCTGGCACAAGGATAAATATTTGGGAGGAGCTGAGCTGATGTAGTTCTGCTACTAGTCCTACTTTAAGTGAGAGGTTGGGCTAGGTTCCAACCAATTTTTTAATGGATCTGTAAATTGTCAAAGAAACATGTGTGCACCTCTCAAGCACACAGCTGGCATGGTACCTTCAGTGGCACAGGGCTGGGCAGCAGCTTGCATTGCATAGACTTTGTTTTTATGCTGTTTAGCTGGTTTTAAGTAATTCTTTCTCTTTGCTTTCATGTGTCTGTCTCATTTCCCGAAGCTGACTTATTTTAAATGGCATCCATTATTCCCTTGCCCAGCAGGAGTGCCAAATACTTATGTTTTCTTGGAGGACCAGATCCCCGAGGAAATATTTGGATTACAAAGACATCCAGTCCAATGCCTTTCAAGTAAGGGAGGGGAGACTACTTAATTATTTTCTGGACACATCCATCAGCTTTGGCCTTGAATCAGAGTAATCTTTAATGTTTGAGATCTGCAGAAACATCCAACTCGTGATCCCTCCTCCAGCTCGTAGGCACAGAGTCCAGCGGGCAGTGCAGTCTTTGGCAGCCTCTCCACATGGTTCTGTTTCCAACTTGCTTCAGGGCATCAAGGGAGGGTCCTTCCCTCCTGAAAGTCTTCAGCTTCATCCTGTGTGAGCAGGCCCAGGAGGTGCAACAGAGAACAATAATAACCTGTGTCTACATCACCTTTCCTACCTGAGCTGATGACCTTGTTAAATGACTGAGACCATTCTTCTGCCCTAGACAGGGGAGGTGCCTGTGCCCTCATAGCAGATTAGACTGCTTGGTGGGTCTGGTGTGACAGGTGATCACTGGACCCCAGTTACATCAGAGCCTGTGCAGGACTCTTCCTGCTGCTGCTCCTTGGTGCTCTGGCCTATTCCACAGCTTTTCCTTAAATTGCCTCCTTTACCAGATGGTGTTGGATGGAGCTGGCATTTTTTTCCTGTGGCAATTTTTTCATTGTTATTTCCATACAACCTTGAGTGGGATCAGTGTGTTTAAATCTTGACATGGAGCCAGAAGTCCTTTTTTTCACGTGTCCTTGAATTACTTGGTCGCAGTACTGAGATTAGAGAGAGCTCACCAGGTTTTACAGGTCTGACCAGTGTGGACTGAATGAGTTGGGATGGATGGATGGATGGATGGGGAAGACTCTCTTCTAGGATTATTCTGTGCAGGACTATAAAACATATGAAGCCCTTCAGACCTGTTTATATTTAGTTTTGACTGAATCGACTCAAAGCACTCCTGGATGCTTCCCCTGCCCAGAAAGCTCCTCATAAATAAGCCCAAGCTGAAGTCTTGCTCTCCTGAAGAGTTTTCATGAGCCTACTGCATAGGGGAGCCCACCATACCTCATACTTGCTTCTTAAATATTGGGCAGACATGAAGTTTTACCTGAATGTCCTCTGCTGGTGATCTTTATAGTGCAGGCTGCCAGTTACACACGGGCACTTGCTCAGTTTGTGTTCCCGCACTGGCATGTTTGGAGTGTTCCTTGGGAAGCATATGACTCATTTTGCCTCAGTCTCTGTCCCCTTCAGCAGTCACTTTGGGTTAGTCATGTTCCTGGCTGAAATGCCTTTGTCTTGAATTTCTGTCTGCAGGACACCAGGAGTCATTAAAGTAACATCCTGCTTCTCCCTTGCCCTCCCTTTTAATGAGCCCCTGCTGTGGGTGTGCAGGAGTACCAGCCAGGCAGGCTCCCACTGTGCCTCTGGCCAGAGGAGACACCTTTCACTGCTGTCCCAGGCCAGGCAGGCTCCCACTGTGCCTCTGGCCAGAGGAGACACCTTTCACTGCTGTCCCAGGCCAGGGTTCAGGCCGTGCTGCTCGGGACTCGTGGTCTGCTCTAGATGCCTGTCTTGCATGAATGTTCTCGAGGTACAGGGAGTTCAGAGAACTTATGATGGATTTCTCTTCCTCTAAGATATCAATTGCAGGTGATGACTTAACATGACCAAAGCAGTTTCAGTAGATAGAGAGACTTTAAAATTACCCCTCTTGTAACACTTGGAGGTTCAGTAGTTCCCAGCTTACCTGTGATTGGAATTGGTGGCCGGCACTCTGCTGAACACTGGCAATCCTTGTGGTACAAGACATTTGAGTTGCTGTATCATGCCTATGGCCTCCAGGATGCAAGGTACTGTTTTTTTGCCTTTTGTTTGTTTTTGTTGTTGGGATTTTTATTTTTCCATTTGTCATTTAAGAAAGACCTGAGATCAGCCTCTTTAAAATCCAGGAGAATAACATTGATTCTCCTGTTCCACAGCAAGTCTCTTTTTGGGGCTGCCTGGGGTTTCTGTTCTGTTGTGCTGCCCAGCTGATGTGTCTGTCTTTTGCATGTAGGGTTGCGCAGAGTATAATGCAGGGTGTGCCTGGCATTGTTTCAGCTACGCTGGCATCACTGAGATACTCATGCATGGATTTGGAACCTTCATCTCTTCGTGCCAATGTCTTTACTATTGCTTTTATGAACAGCTTTCCTTTTCAGGAACTTGGAGTGCAGGAAATATGTCCAAAGGTAGAAAGAACATCTGCCTCTCACAGTGTGTTTACTTGTTATTATAGCAGGATTGCCTCAGAATTCCAGTGAGCCTCCTTCTTCCTTCTTTATGAACCATAAGAAAGCTTGCATGGGTGTAACATGAAGTGGCAAGGGTTGCTTTGTGTTTCTAGGAGGCCTGTTGCTATTCAGAAAGTCCCTCTCTGTATGATTCCAAAGTTAATCTCAAGTTAGCCTGTTAGCTTCATCCTGTTAGATTCTTTTAACAATTTTAGGACTTTAGTTTTCTTTCATTCTTGTGTCCAAGTGTTCCTTCACAGTGTTTCTACCCAGTGCTTAGGAAATTTCAGTGGCTCTTACTTAGGTTTTGCTGTGCTATGCCTGGTGCTGCAGAGCCTTCATTGTTCCCATTGCTGTTTGGAAGACTTTACCTTGTGTGTGCATGCTCTGTGAGGGTGGTGTCATCTGGGTGCTCAGAGCAGCGTGCTGAGGGCTGAGCATTCTGCAGTTCCCACACAAAACAGTCTTCTGTTCACCAGTTTGTTACAGCCTTAAGTGAGGAATGATCTATAACTAAGCTAGCTCTAAGACTCACTTCACAAATCCTTTGTTAAAAGTAAATAAATGGTGTGACTAAACATGAAATAACACCATTATAAATGGCTTATGAAAGAGCAGTGCACAGAATTAGAAGAGAGGCCTCCTTAATCCATTTATGCCCAAACAGAATCTCAAAGCATTTCTATCCCACATCTCCTCTGCAGGAGATGCAGCTGCTACACTGGAGATCTGCCTCTAGGTGAGATGTGCTGCTTTGGGTGGTTTGTCTCTGCAGCCCACATGCCTCAGTTTGTGTACACTAAGGAGAAATTCATCCTGGTGTAGCATTGGTTTTTATAATTGAGAGCCTTGTTGAAGTCTTCTGTGCTGTCCAGACAGATAGAATTTTTCCTGTTGCTGATTCTTTCATTCAGATATTTAATTAGAACATCTAAAAAGTTCTGCTGCTCTAACTAAAATAAGCACCATTCATCTTCCCGAGGATGTAAGTGCTGCATTTTAGACCAGATGTTGTCTCTTGTTCTGGATTGGTTGATCAACTGATTGACTCAGGAAGAGTCCTACATGTATTTTTGAGATTTAGCACTTGATAAATGTCTCCATGTCCTGAACTTTTTAAAAATTTAATCTGTTCATTAGCAAATGTATTTGGTACAAATATCTAAATTGTGCTAAATGAATGTAGCTGATTACTAACTCTTAATTACTATCCAGATGGATTGCAGTCATGAAACACCAGCAGGCTTGGAGTAAATAAGTAACCTTTGATATCTGTCTTTAGAATTTGTGGTGATAAACACAAGAATTGCGCCTCAACATGAGGAAGAATTCATTACGTTGAGGGTGGCAGAGCCCCGGAACAGTTGTGGAGTCTCCCTCTCTGGAGACATTCCAAACCCCTGGATGCATCCCTGTGTCCCCTGCTCTCAGCCCCGAGCCCCTGCCTGGGCAGGGGTGTTGGAATGGATCATCTCCAGAGCTCCCTTCCAGCCCTGCTGTGCTGTGCTTCTGTCTTGTGCTGTTCTTGGTGGTGCCAGAAGTCAGTGCTGGAAGCACACTGACCGTCTGAGCCTGAGGCATCCTCCCTTTTATCTGTGCACACGAGGGGTGTGTTCAAAGCTGGGAGTCAGCAGACTGAACTGTCCAAATTAAAGCACCTGAGTTCTGATCCTCTTTTGCCCTCTGCCTTGTTCCTTCAGTGTCCAGTTGAACTCTGTATATACCTGAAACCTGAAACCCAGTTAGAGTTGCACTTTTTGTGAAGGATTTTTCTTTGCCTCTATCAAAATATCGTGTTTATCCTTACCAGAGACAGCATTGCATGAGCTATCTTTTAATGAGTTTTATCATCATATTTATATATAACTCAGCCTTTTTAAAAACATGCCTTTTTTTTTTTTTTTAATATATTGTTTTTTCCCCAGTGGGAACATTCTGAGTTTTACAGTTCCTCTACAGATTCTGTTCTTCTGGGTCACTGCTGTGTGTTGTAATAGAGCAGAGAGAGAAATTTGTTGTCTGAGGACAAACACTATCTGTAGCATTTCAGGAAAATTACCCCTTGGGAGACCCACAGAGCTGTGAGTACTCTTTCATTCACACATTTGTTAAGCATGCCACTAATGGAAGTGTCCAGGCAACAGGAAAGCTGTAGCTGTCCACAGTCTCAGGTAATCCATGGAATACACAGGTACTGCATGCAGCCACCTGTAGTGTGGTGATACATATGGACAATTATTTAAAGAAAACAGGTACTGTGAGTGGAGAGTATCTGAAATGTTAATTCTGTATTTATGTTACCTCCTGTATGTGCTACCTACTTTTATGGAGTTCTTATTCTTACAGTATCCCTTTAAAACAGGGATATTCACATGATTGAGGGGAAGGTGGTGGCTGGGAGGAGCTTGAAGGCTTTTCGTGAGCAAGTGCTGGAAATGGAGCAATGGGGGTACTTGGGAGTTCCCTTGGGGCTAGCAGTGTCTGCCTTGAGCGCCTCAGACAGTGCTGCGTGCAGAATGTTGCTAATAGGGGTTAGTCATCTCTTGAACTTCACATGCAGAGCTGTGTTGGCAAGGAGAACAAGAAAGTTCCCACTGCTAGAAAGAAGGCGTAGCTATTAAATAAAGATTTTACTATTGGTGCAGTTTTCCTGGCAAGAAGAGGCACAGTATTTTAGGCTTTGCCTCTTTTCTGACAAAGCAGAATCAGGCAGAGAAGCACCAAACTCGCTGTGTCCTTACACTCATGGGGCTTTGAGAACTGAGCTGTTTCTCCCCTGGCACTGCCTGTGGGCAGTTTTCTGTCATCATTCTCCTGTGAGCAGATGCAGACACATGGGCTGGGCTGGCTCTGTTCTTACTGACCACGTTGTGAAGTTACTGAGCTCACTGTGAGTAAGAGGGGTTGCTGAAATCCCCCACAAAAGAGTGGCAGGGATTAAGACGGAGGAATTTTTTTCAGGAAAGCCAGCCAGAAAGCGAAAGTCCAGTGTGGGGCTGATGTTCCTGGTTGATTTTCCAATATAATCAGGAGCCATGAGAAAAGAGCTAACTGGGAAATACTGTTTTCATACTTTCTTAACCTATGTAGGAACTCTTTTCATTATTTCCCATAAGAGAATCCTGTTCTTTCAGGAGCTTTACCTGTGATTTCTGGAGTTGGTTTTAATACTGAAATCAAGAAATTGACTCCTCAACACTTTGTATTTTCTCTAGTTTTTTGTTCCTTTCCATTATAGCCAGCCTTGCTAGTGAGGAGTATTGCTTATACATAGGCAAAGTATTACAAATGCTTCTAAAATATATAGTGAAACTCAAACACAGGAAGGATTTTATTTCTTAGGATTTGGTAGGTAAGCAGGAACTGGGGATATTGAAGTGCCTTTTTCCATGCAAGACAGCTGCTTCCAAAGTTTCACATTTTTGCAGCACATCTATTAAATTGTTTAAATTTTAATTTTTAAAATTTTTTAGATAAATTTTGCCAAGGCATTTTGACAGTAACTTGTAATGCGTTTTGATTTAATTTTACTGTAGTTTGTAATTAAATTTATTTTTAAGTTATTTCTAGCTTAATTATTTCTGTCTTGGGAAAGGAAATGCTTTATTTATAAGTCTTAATATTCACTTTTGTAGCAACGTTCAGAAGATAATAAATGGATTGAGTGGATCAATGGAGTCATTGGTTCAACTTCGGGTTCATTACTCAGCTGTTATCTATTTATAGTATATATTTAAATTGACCTTCTGTTAGTTTTGAAAGAGTTAAGGTTCTTGTGTTACTTTTTTCTAAGTAATGAAAGGAATTTTTCTGTCAGACTAATTTAACATAATTGTTTTTTTTCTATTAAAATCGATTCTGAGAATACTTGATTTTTCATTTCAGACACTGTGTCAGCACAGTTGTTTATTTTTAGTGACTTACTGTTTGTGCTATATTCCTTCACTGAAAATGTTTTTAGAGCAGAACACCAATTGAGGCTCTTTAAAATTCATTAGGAACCTTAAACGTGCTTGGCTAAGACAAGTGTTTTATCTTTTGAACTAGGGTCCCTAATACAGATTCTGCTGTGAGGAGGGACAGACATAAGAGAATCCATAAACATCTTCTGGGTTTTTTTAAGATTTAATTCCATGTTGTGTTTATTTCAGTAGTGTCAGAATGTACCCAGGGCTTTTGTTTGGGTTGAGTACAGTGGCTTTTGTGTCAGAAAGGCAGGATGTGGGGTGCCAGGGTTATTCCCTGGCTGGGAAGCTGAGGGCTGCTCTCCTGGTGGGTACCAGGGTTATTCCCTGGCTGGGGAAAGCTGACAGGGCTGCTCTCCTGGTGGGTACCAGGGTTATTCCCTGGCTGGGGAAAGCTGACAGGGCTGCTCTCCTGCTGGGTACCAGGGTTATTCCCTGGCTGGGGAAAGCTGACAGGGCTGCTCTCCTGCTGGGTACCAGGGTTATTCCCTGGCTGGGGAAAGCTGACAGGGCTGCTCTCCTGCTGGGTACCAGGGTTATTCCCTGG